>JARQOD010006809.1:0-41364 GCA_033576555.1 Oophaga sylvatica | reverse complement strand
CAAATTGGACAACAACTTTTGGGGTCCAATTTCTCCTGTTACCCTTGTGAAAATAAAATATTGGGGGCGAAAAAATCATTTTTGTAAAAAAAAAAAAGATTTTTCATTTTATGGCTGTACGTTATAAACGTCTGTGAAGCACTTGGGGGTTCAAAGTGCTCACCATCTAGATAAGTTCCTTGAGGGGTCTAGTTTCCAAAATGGTGTCATTTGTGGGGGGTTTCCACTGTTTAGGCAGATCAGGAGCTCTCCAAACACAACATGGCATCCAGCCAATTCTGCATTGAAAAAGTCAAACGGCGCTCCTTCCCTTCCAAACTCTGCCATGCACCCAAACAGTGGTTTACCCCCACATATGGGGTATCAGCGTACTCAGGACAAATTTCACAATAACTTTTGGAGTCTTGTTACCCTTGGGAAAATAAAAATTGGGGTGAAAAGATCAATTTTGTGGAAAAAATATGATTTTTTAATTTTACGGCTCTACGTTATAAACTTGTGTGAAGCACTTGGGGGTTCAAATTGCTCACCAAAGATCTAGATAAGTTCCTTAGGGGGTCTAGTT
Source organism: Oophaga sylvatica (assembly GCA_033576555.1). Lineage (NCBI taxonomy): Eukaryota > Metazoa > Chordata > Amphibia > Anura > Dendrobatidae > Oophaga > Oophaga sylvatica. The sequence continues at coordinate 40,799 of JARQOD010006809.1, read as the reverse complement.
TCCCAAGTGGGGTCACTTGTGGGGGGTTTCCACTGTTTAGGCACATCAGGGACTCTCCAAATGCAACATGGTGTCCAATCTCAATTCCAGCCAATTTTGGTTCAAATGGTGCTCCTTCCATTCCGAGCCTGCCATGCGCCCAAACAGTGGTTCCCCCCCACATATGGGGTATCAGCGTACTCAGGACAAATTGGACAACAACTTTTGAGGTCCAATTTCTCCTGTTACCTATGGGAAAATAAAAAATTAGTGACTAAGAGATCATTTTTGTGGGAAAAAAATAGGATTTTTTATTTTAATGCCCGGGCATTATAAACGGAACATGACCCCCATCAATGTTTGCATTCCAAAACGTTACTGCTTCCTTTCCAAGCCCTGCCGTGCGCCCAAACAGTTCCCCCCCCACATATGGGGTATTAGCGTACTCAGGACAAATTGGACAACAATTTTTGGGGTCCAATTTCCTTGGGAAAAATCATAAATTTGGGACTAAAAAATCATTTTTGTGGAAAATTGTTTTTTTTTTTTTTCACACCCAGGCATTATAAACTTTTGTGAAACACTTTGGGGTTCAAAGTGATCACAACAGATCTAGATAAGTTCCTTAGGGGGTCTAGTTTCCAAAATGGTGTCACTTGTGGGGGGTTTCCACTGTTTAGGCGCATCAGGGGCTCTCCAAACACGACATGGCGTCCAATCTCAACTCCAGCCAATTTTAGTTTGAAAAAGTCAAACGGCGCTCCTTCCCTTACGAGCTCTGCCGTGTGCCCAAACAGTGGTTTTCCCCCACATATAGGGTATTGGCGTACTCAGGAGAAATTGCACAACAACTTTATCTGCCCATTTTATCCTTTTACCCTTGTGAAAATAAAAAAAAGTTTGTAAAAGATCATTTTTGTGGCTAAAAAGTTAAATATTAATTTTTTCCTTCCACGTTGCTTCAGCTCCTGTGAAGCACCTGAAGGGTTATTAAACTTTTTGAATGTGGTTTTGAGTACCTTGAGGGGTGCAGTTTTTAGAATGGTGTCACTTTTGGGTATTTTCTGCTATATAGACCCGTCAAAGTGACTTCAAATGTGAGGTGGTCCCTAAAAAAATGGCTTTGTAAATTTAGTTGTAAAAATGAGAAATCACTGGTCAACTTTTAACCCTTATAATTTCCTAACAAAAAAAAATTTTGGTTCCAAAATTGTGCTGATGTAAAGTAGACATGTGGGAAATGTTATTTCTTAACTATTTTTTGTGACATATTTCTCTGTTTTAAGGGAAAAAAAATTCAAAGTTTGAAAATTGCAAAATTTTCAAAATTTTCGCCATATTTGCGTTTTTTTCAAAAATAAACGCAAGGTATATCGAAGAAATTTTACCACTAACGTGAATTACAATATGTCACGAGAAAAGAAACTCAGAATCGCGAAGATCCGTTGAAGCGTTCCAGAGTTATAACCTCATAAAGAGACAGTGGTCAGAATTGTAAAAATTGGCCAGGTCATTAACGTGCAAACCACCCTTGGGGGTGAAGGGGTTAAGACCCCGTGGTTGCAGAGTATCTAGAACGGATATCCATCGCAATTCCTTCTTTTTCAACATCTTAACTCTATCGCCACCTCGCCTCAAAACTGGGACTCCGTTTATCACTCTAAACCTTAATTGGTTAACAGAATGTTTACAATCAATGAAATGCTTAGGAACAGGTAACTCCACAGATTTGGTCCTGACAGTACTTTTGTGTTTACTAATATTCATCATTTTTTCTATTATTTACAAACATTTTCTGTCATTTATGTTTATGTTCAGCTGCATCCTTGAGTGTTTCGTTGTCATTTGATTTTTTTGTATTTATTTCTGCTTGTGCATTATTATTTTTATTCCCTACATTTATTATGTGTTTTATTGTTTGATTTTTGTTGTGTCCCTTATATTTCCTTTTTTGTATGGGACGCCGCCATATAGTGCTCATATACCCACGCATATTGTCATATGCATATTTTCCATGCTGCCTGCGACCAATATGCCTGCTGCACTGAGCTAGTTTGCCCATGTGGGGCCCCACAAGTGGTCACTCTGATGCTCTTGTGCAGTGGGACTATGCTGGTTCGATATGGCACTATGTTCTTTTTTATTAAGCTTGTGCTGTTTCTACTTTTATCTCCTTGCCCTTCACCAATATGGAGGCGCCCCAGCCTGTGAGACTGAGCATGCACAGGCACATTCATGGCCCTTCCCCTCTCCTTTCCACGTCCCATCCTGTTGGATGTGTCACACGTTGGGGGAGTGACCTATATGGTCTGCCTGGACGTAGCATCGCCTCCACACTTCCTGGAGGCGGTGGTATAAATGGAGGCACTTATCAGGTCTTTTCCATGCCCCCTGAGGAAGGAGCATTTCGGCTCCGAAACGCGCGTTGGGGAGGGCTGGACGGCTTGTCTGAGGTAATGCTGCGGTCTCACTTTACCCACATGTCGGCGATCTTCATATGATTATCCTGTACCGCTGTCTGCTACCATGGTGCTATGGTTGTTTTTTATACATGTCATCTGCATTGTGCTGTGTTATGCATCGCTTGCACCTATGAGTTTGTGATGTTTAATCCATATAGCCTTTAGATATTTTTGCTGGCATCATCCTGATTGGGCTGCATCTAATTTTAACCATCATATACTGTACCCTAATATGGGCAGATGTGTCCCACTCTCTGTATGTACCTACATTTATATATTGCCTTCAGTTGGATGCCAATATATGCTATTATTCCATCCTTCTCATTTATATGTTATGCGCATAGCACCCATAGTTTAATTATCTGCATTATTTGAGCTGCTGCACCTGTTATTTTACTGTGTGTGTATATACATTTGGTGAGCAGTCTTCTCTTTTTTTCTCTTGCTGTCTGGCCATTTTTTCCACCTCCACGTGGTTGTCACCACTTCGGATGTCTTCTCCCTGCACCATACTTGTCCTTGTTTTTATTCTTATGTATTTTGCCTAATTAATAAAGATGTATTTTTGAGACTTTAAGGCTGTTTTCTCGTGTGGTTTTGCTGTTTACTAATGCGCACCCTGATTTCCATTGTTGTCTCTCCCACATACATAAGCCCACAAGGGCATACTATTAAGTAAATTACAAAACTTGAAGAACATGTATATTTCTCCTTGATAGAAAACTTCTTTCCAGTCCGTGGGTGGTTGAAAGAATCTCCCTTCAACAAATTCCCACAACATGCACAACCAAGGCATGGAAAATTACCCGTTTTAGGAGGGCAAAGTGTTCTTTGTATGGAAACCTTCCCAGAGCCAATATCAGATTTCACTAATTTGTCTTTTAAATTATAACCACGTCTGTATGACAACAATGGTTTATTAGAAAATTCTTCAATGTGTTGTAGACCCTTGTGTAGTAAACTCCAGTGTCTATTCAAGATACCTCCAATTCTACCACTAACTGGGCAGAATGTTGACACAAATGGGATACGTTTTTGTCTGACCTTATCACGTTTATATTTCAAAATTTCTGGTGATATAGTCATAGCCCTTTCTTTATGACTTTTAACATTCCTCAGTGGGTACCCCCTCTTAATGAATCTATCACACATCTGATCCAACCTCATATCTAACTTCTCTGGTTCCTTCACAATCCATCTTACCCTTAACATCTGACTCCACGGAAGGGACTCAATCATGCGTCTGGGATGGTTACTGTCATAAACCAAAAGATTATTCCTATCTGTTTCTTTGATAAACAAATCAGTACAGAGAGATTCATCCTTTTTATAAACCAAAGTATCCAAAAATTGGATTTGGTCAAGAGCGTATGTTAATGTAAATTTCAACTCAGGGAACACATTATTCAAATGATCTTGGAAGCGTGCATCCCAAATACTCCTGTTGTGCTGTCAGCGGCTCTCAATTTTCTGGAGACTGAGAGCCAGTCTAAACCCCTGGAGGGGCGCAGGCTGTCAGCTTCCCGCAGGTGCCGGTGAGGGAGTGAAACCTTACCAGGCCAAAATCTAAGAAGATCCCAGAGCTGCAGCTGGACAGCTGGTCCATAAGTTTCACGTAGTCTTCTATGGCCCTATGCAAGTGGGTTGTGGAATTTTAACCACTGCAGAGGAATATCCCGGCCCGGTCAAGTTGCCGGATCAGCCCTGGAAATGAAGAAGGCCACCATCTCCCACAGCTTGGGCCGCCTTTATGAAAGAAAGGAGGAGGGCCCAAGTGAAGCCCTGAGAGGATTCAGGGTGTAGCCTTTAAATAAAAGATGGATTCCTGGAGTCAGAAGAGGCCTGAGGGCCAGAAGTAAGTGGGAAGAACCACATACACAGCAGCACACCAGGACTGTGACACACCATGTCTGTAGGATGCCAGGAGTGGGGGCCGAAGCTCGCCCACGACTACTTTGCTTGGGCATCTTACACCGGGATGAAGGTGGCTGGGGGAAGGGCAGAGTTCTTCAGAAGTTTGACAGTTTGGGTTAGCACAGTGCCTCGGTTGCTAGCTCAAACTGTGCACTCAGCCATGCTGCAAGCAAGCATAGGTATTGGAGAAGCGCTGGGGCACTGAAGCTGGCTGGTGGCGTCTGGGAGGAAAAAATGAAAGTACATTCCCCATAGAGAAGACTGTGAAGAAACACCCAGTAGGACTGTAGAGCAGAGATTTCACATATTACGCTCCATAAGCAACAAATGTGAATCTCTGCAACTGAGCGATGCAACGCAAAATGGTAAAGAGAAGCAGAATCAGAAGTGAAAGATTTTTGCAAGGTATTTTGTTTTTTGAGGAAGTGACAAGTTCTCTTTAATAGCCGTTATTTCTAAGGATAGATTTAGCTAATCTTATACTGTATATACCTGTCTACTCTACAATTGTCATGTGTGCATCGCCACGAAGATCGTCGCGGTTGCACATTCTGACTTCTCACAGCTGAGTTGCTGTTTCTTTGTGTTTGGCAGTTAGGGAGTTAATTCTGTCTGTGCTCAGTTCTGGGACTGGGTGCAGTTTTCTCCCGGCTGCAATTAATTATTTGTTGATTGGTTTCCTTTAAATCTCTGGTTGTCTGTGTTGGGAGTTGCCAGTGAAATTCTTCATGCAGACCACAGATAGGATTGTATCTGTATAGACTTAAGTTAAAGAGCTCCTTAGTTGTTTTAAGCTCACCTTGCTTAGAGTTTAATATCCCAGATCATTTATGTTCCTTCTGTGTTTGAGTGTGTATGCAAGTCTGTGTTTTCTCCAGTCTGTCTTATATGTCTAATCTGTGTATTTAGCAGAGATCAGCCCATATCCCTTTGGTGGTAATCAGAATCCTTCTTAGGACTTATTACAGGGTTCAGGGACTGATAGGAGACAGGGTTAGGCTGGAGACTTGGACCTCTGAACCATTATCAGTACCTCCAAGGTGAGGGATTAGTTAGGACCCCAGTTTAGGGTCAGGTTAGACCCCCGGTCCTCCTCTTTCCTGTGACAGTGTATCAAGTCCTCAAGATTAACCCTGAGTTCAACGGATATCGTGTCAGGTAAATCTATTCTATATTTACATGCTGATGTTGCTAATCTATATGTTGTATAGAGTGTTGTTCTTTTAAGAATAGTTTACTGACATCGTACACATATCATAAGACCGCGTGACATTTTCACTGGCCCATAAAATTATTCCCAGTTGCCATGGATCCAGTAGCCCAGCTGGCTCTGCAGTTGCAGGGATTATCCATGGAGCTGACGGACATTAAGTCCAAAGTTTTGTCTCCCTCGGAGCAAACCAGATTTGAACCTAAAGTAGCTCTCCCGGACAGGTTCACTGGTGGGCGAGACAAATTTTTTACCTTCAGGGAAGCATGTAAATTGTATTTTCGGCTTCGGCCTCGATCATCAGGGAGTGAAGAGCAGAGAGTGGGAATTGTTATCTCGCTCCTACAAGGGGACCCTCAATCCTGGGCCTTCTCCCTTCCTCCGGGATCCCCGGCTCTACAGTCAGTAGATCGATTTTTTACTGCCCTGGGTTTGGTATATGATGACCCAGATCGGGTCTCTCTTGCTGAGACAAAATTACGTAAGATACAGCAGGGAGATCGTCCGGCGGAGGAATTTGCTTCTGAGTTCCGTAGATGGGCCACAGATACTCAGTGGAATGACCCAGCTCTTAGGAGCCAGTTTTGTCATGGGCTTTCTGACAAATTAAAGGACGTTTTGGCTCAGTATGATTCTCCTCCATCACTGGAGGCTGCTATGGCCCTAGCTATCCGTACTGATAGACGGCTCCGGGAGAGGTGCGAGGTAACTCCGCCCCCTGTTGTTACTCCACCTACTACTAAAGTCCCTTATGTTGAGGTTCCCCTTGTCTGTTCGGAGGAGCCTATGCAGTTGGGAGGGACATCATTTCGTAGGAGGGGATTGGCGGTACACCGCAGGACTAGAAGGTGTTTCTTCTGCGGGAAAGAGGGACATTTTGTTGGGGGATGTCCATCCCGTGCCTTGTTGAGCAAAAAGTCGCCGGAAAACTGTTAATCCCAGGTTGTGTGGTGGACGACAACCTGGGAGTATGTATTTCGTCCGCTAGTTCTTCTCAGTTCCTTGTACCAGTGGAGGTGGTGGTTGGTACGAGAGTGGAGAGATTTTCTGTTCTTCTTGATAGTGGGTCCGGGGCTAATCTGGTTGACGCTCAGTTTGCTCAGGCTCAAGGTATGCATCTGAGTGTATTGGTCAAACCGATCCCTATATTCTCCATTGACGCCAGGCCTCTCGGCCAAGGTAGCTTTGTTCATGAGGTTCATAACATTGACCTTCGGGTAGGGGCAATACATAGGGAACTATTATCTTGTTATGTGTTGGAGGGTCTACCTACTCCTATTGTGTTGGGACTTCCTTGGTTGGTTAAACATAACCCTGTGATTAATTGGCAGTCCAGAGATATAAGCCAATGGGGGGAGTTTTGCAAAAGTAACTGCATGAACACAGTCATCAGTGCGGTCGTGCCTAGTACTTTGCCTCCTTTTTTGGAGGACTTTGGGGATGTGTTCTCTGAGGAGGGGTGTCAGGAGTTGCCTCCTCATCGCATGTATGACTGCTCTATTAATTTACTTCCTGATGCTAAGTTACCTAAAGCTAGGTTATATAACCTTTCTGGTCCTGAGAGGCAGGCTATGAAAGATTATATTTCGGAAAGTCTGGCCAAAGGGCATATTAGACCTTCATCTTCCCCAGTGGCCGCGGGGTTCTTCTTTGTGAAGAAAAAAGATGGAGGCCTACGCCCTTGCTTGGATTTCCGCGAACTTAATCGGATTACTGTTCGAGATCCGTATCCACTCCCTCTGATTCCTGATCTCTTCAATCAAATTGTTGGCGCCAAATGGTTCTCTAAATTGGATCTCAGGGGGGCGTATAATCTGATTAGGATAAAAGAGGGGGATGAGTGGAAAACGGCGTTTAACACGCCGGAGGGACATTATGAGAACCTTGTCATGCCTTTTGGTCTGACTACTGCACCAGCAGTATTCCAACATTTTGTTAATGACATTTTTCGTCATCTGGTGGGGCTGTTTGTGGTCGTATATTTGGATGACATTTTAATTTACTCACCAGATCTTGTGTCTCACCAGGAGCATGTGAGACAGGTGTTGCAGATCTTGCGAGACAATAAACTATACGCCAAACTGGAAAAGTGTGTATTCGCCGTACAGGAACTTCAGTTTTTGGGTTTCTTGGTGTCAGCCTCCGGTTTCCGTATGGACCCTGAAAAGGTAGAGCAGTGCTTGAATGGGATCAGCCAGAGGATCTTAAGGCTCTGCAGCGTTTTCTGGGGTTTGCTAACTACTACCGGAAATTTATTTGTAATTTCTCATCTGTTGTCAAACCTCTCACTGACATGACAAGAAAAGGGACGGATTTTTCTAAATGGTCGGACAAAGCTTGCCAAGCTTTTTCCTCTTTGAAAAAATGTTTTGCTTCGGCACCCGTTCTCATCCAACCGATGCATCACAGCCGTTCGTTGTGGAGGTGGACGCGTCTGACGTAGGGGTGGGTGCAATATTGTCCCAGGGTCCGTCCCCTGGTAAATGGCATCCGTGCGCTTTCTTTTCTAAAAAATTGTCGTCCGCGAAAGGAATTATGATATCGGCAATAGGGAACTTTTGGCCATTAAGTTGGCTTTTGAAGAATGGCGTCACTTTTTGGAGGGGGCAGTCCACCCGGTCACCGTCATTACTGATCACAAGAACCTGCTGTATTTGGAATCTGCTAAGCGTCTGAATTCCAGACAAGCTCGATGGTCGTTTTTTACCAGGTTTAATTTTGTTGTCACTTATCGCCCTGGATCTAAGAATGTTAAGGCGGATGCCTTGTCTCGCAGTTTCCCAGGGGCCGGGAAAATGGATGACCCGATTCCTATCCTTCAGGAGGGGGTGGTAGTGTTGGCTGTATGTTCTGAGCTTGAGGAGGAGGTGTTAGAGGCTCAGGGGGACGCCCCTGCAGGACCTCCAGGGAGACTGTTTGTCCCAAATCAGTTGAGACAAAAGGTTATTGAGGCACATCATAATTCTGCTTTAGCAGGACATCCAGGGAGTAAGGCTACTTTAGATCTCCTTTCTCGCCGGTTTTGGTGGCCTAACGTTAATAAAGATGTTTTAACTTTTGTCGCGTCCTGTGGGGTTTGTGCTCGCTCTAAGACCCCTCATACCCGTCCGTCTGGGACCCTCTTACCCTTGAAACTTCCGGAGCGTCCATGGACTCATTTGTCTATGGACTTCATCACGGACCTTCCTCAGTCGTCAGGGAAGACTGTCATACTGGTGGTTGTTGACAGGTTCAGTAAGATGGCACATTTCATTGCTCTTCCTGCCCTCCCTAATGCTAAAACTCTGGTGCAGGTGTTCATTGGGGAGATTGTGAGACTTCATGGGTTGCCTTCTGATGTGGTGTCAGATAGGGGGTCTCAGTTTGTGTCCAAGTTTTGGAGGGCATTTTGTTTACGTCGGGGGATGCAATTGTCATTTTCCTCGGCTTTTCATCCGCAGACCAATGGTCAGACAGAGCGTCTGAATCAAAGCCTAGAGACTTATCTTCGGTGTTTTGTCTCAGAGAACCAGGAGGACTGGTCTTCTTTCTTGCCTCTGGCAGAGTTCGCTCTTAACAACAGGCGGAGCGAGTCCACTGGTAAGTCCCCGTTTTTTGGGGCATATGGTTTTCATCCCCAGTTTTGTACATTCAATGGGGGGGGCCCTTCTGGGGTTCCTGAGGAGGAGCGTTTCTCGTCGTCACTTGCTTCAGTGTGGAGAGGTGTATTGAATAATCTGAGTGCTATGGGGAACCGTTATAAACGTATGGCTGATAGGAGGAGAGTTTCTGGTCCAGATCTTAATGTGAACGATCTGGTATGGTTGTCTACCAGGAATATAAAACTTAAAGTTCCCTCCTGGAAGCTGGGCCCCAGATTCATCGGGCCGTACAGGATCAGTTCCATAATTAATCCTGTGGCATTTAGTCTGGACCTCCCTCCTACGTTTAAAATTCATAATGTGTTCCACAAGTCATTACTTAAGAGGTACGTGGCACCAGTCATACCATCACCTCTACCTCCTCCTCCAGTGGTGGTCAATGGTAACTTGGAGTTTCAAGTGTCAAAGATCATTGACTCACGTCTGAATCGCCGGTCCCTTCAGTACTTGGTGCATTGGAAGGGGTATGGTCCAGAGGAGAGGACGTGGGTTCCTGCGTCTGACATTAACGCAGATCGTTTGGTGCGGACCTTCCACAGAACTCACCCGGGCAAACCTGGCCCTGAGGGTCCGGAGGCCCCTCGTAGAAGGGGGGGTACTGTCATGTGTGCATCGCCACGAAGATCGTCGCGGTTGCACATTCTGACTTCTCACAGCTGAGTTGCTGTTTCTTTGTGTTTGGCAGTTAGGGAGTTAATTCTGTCTGTGCTCAGTTCTGGGACTGGGTGCAGTTTTCTCCCGGCTGCAATTAATTATTTGTTGATTGGTTTCCTTTAAATCTCTGGTTGTCTGTGTTGGGAGTTGCCAGTGAAATTCTTCATGCAGACCACAGATAGGATTGTATCTGTATAGACTTAAGTTAAAGAGCTCCTTAGTTGTTTTAAGCTCACCTTGCTTAGAGTTTAATATCCCAGATCATTTATGTTCCTTCTGTGTTTGAGTGTGTATGCAAGTCTGTGTTTTCTCCAGTCTGTCTTATATGTCTAATCTGTGTATTTAGCAGAGATCAGCCCATATCCCTTTGGTGGTAATCAGAATCCTTCTTAGGACTGATTACAGGGTTCAGGGACTGATAGGAGACAGGGTTAGGCTGGAGACTTGGACCTCTGAACCATTATCAGTACCTCCAAGGTGAGGGATTAGTTAGGACCCCAGTTTAGGGTCAGGTTAGACCCCCGGTCCTCCTCTTTCCTGTGACAGTGTATCAAGTCCTCAAGATTAACCCTGAGTTCAACGGATATCGTGTCAGGTAAATCTATTCTATATTTACATGCTGATGTTGCTAATCTATATGTTGTATAGAGTGTTGTTCTTTTAAGAATAGTTTACTGACATCGTACACATATCATAAGACCGCGTGACAACAATACATAATAACTTAATCTACCAAACATATATTTTTTAAATAATTGTAGAGGTTACAAAAAGCTTGTAGCAGACCTTATATTACAACATACAATCCTAAATTTGAGCTTCAGTGTGCAAGCTGCCGTGCAGTAATGCTGGGTTTCGGGCCACCCTCTGAGACTCTACAATACTTACATTGTGATGATATAGAAACTCACCATGCAATTCTGTCAGTGCCAGTCTCTTAACCTGTCATTACTAGTTTCACACTACGCCTCTTTCATAAAGTAATTTTCTCACACTCAGGTGGATCAGTGGTAGGAGAAGAATAATGCCGCTCTTTGCACATGTTTAAATAATGTATATATTGAATACCTTGAAGAATTACTATTGCTTCTGTATAAAGATAAATGTTCATAAAAATAAGTAGGAAATAAATACTTATTAGACGGGAAAGAATGTAGCAAACCATGAGTCAGGAAATTAGAGAAATTAGAACGGCCGGAAGAGTCAGCCTCCTAGCTCTCTCTTTCTCTTTGGATGGAATGTCACCGCTGCAGTCAATCAGAAGGGGGAGGGGTTGGGGGAGTTGGAAGAAAAAGTGAGGTAACTGACAGGGGACACTAGAACCTATGTGGAAGAACTTCAGGGTCTGTAAAGAGAGCATGTGTTTTTTTTATTATTTGCAGACCACCGAGGACCAGTTTGTAAAATACAGTAATGGAGAACACATCTAAATAGGTAATCTGCCAGTTAACCAGATCTCTTTCTATATTGGTTGTCAATTTTGCATTTGTGTGCATACTTTACATAAAAAATGCCTTTTTAGTTACAGCATCTACAGTTACGAGTCATCAAAGGAAAAGGGCTGAACTGCAAGACACAGCCATAGACATAAGTGGGCCCTGTTTTCAGTAAAAATGAAAACCCCCCTATTTTACTAATTCTGCCTACAGTTCATTTTTGAGAAATGCCGCCAAATGTATAGCCAAGGAATATACAGTTTTATGACATGCTTACATATAATGGCATTAGAAAGTTTTTTTCAGATCACAAATTTTTTTTTGAGATCACAATCTGTACAAAAAAATTGAAATCTTGCAATTTTCACACTGGTCTCTGGGCTATTTTACACCAATACTTCCTGTTCTGTACAGATACCTTTTCAGAAAACTCATTATCATCACATTCAGGATTACAATGTCAGATAACCCTGTATTAACAGCTGATAACACTGGTTATTATGATTGGATGATCCTATTTCACAGCTGACCCTGTTCCACCTCCTTTCCTATTACCTTAAGATGCTTTAATACAAAGGGTCTGATTAGGTCTATTGTTGCAAATAGACATGTGGATTTCCTGAGAGAACAAGAAGTATGAGTCTAAAATAGCCAACCTGGCTAGTATGGAAAAAAAATCAAGATATCTTGTTTTTTTAACACAGATTGTGATATGAAAAATTAAAAAAAATTACCAAGAATTTAAAAAAAGTATATTTAACATAAAAATCTGATTTACACAGGTCATTTTCTGAAGATACTGTAAGTACACTTCAAATGTGTAGTCAGATCACAATTTTTCAATATTTAGTACTGTAATATTTGCATAGTACCTTCAGACAATTAAAAAATACCTTCGGTCTACTGGAAGATTTCATAGTGAGTATGATTTTAACATTGACATAATGGAGACTTAAATATATTTTGCCCAAAAGCCACCAATAGAATTATCAATGGCACCACTCCTCAAGTGTCACTGATACGTCTTCTATTGGAAAACAACACTGATTAATGAGATTTATTTAGTCTGCATTCACTTTAGTGCAATGTCCAAACTTTGGAAAAATATGTATTGCATCACTCACCAATTGTGCAAGCTACTTTATTTGTGTTCCATAAGGCAGTGCAACATTTAGCAATGCAACGTTTCAGGGTGCTTCTCTGTTGACAGCCAGTTGTATGACTCTTTTCTGGTGACAGCCAGTTGTGACTCTTCTCTGGTGACAGACAGTTGTATGACTCTTCTCTGGTGACAGCCAGTTGTACGACGCTTCTCTTGTGACAGCCAATTATACGTCGCTTCGCTGATGACAGCTAGTTGTATGAAGCTTATCTGGTGACAGTCCGTTGTATAACACTTCTCTGGTGACAGACGGTTGTAAGACGCTTCTCTGGTGACAGTCAGTTGCATGACGCTTCTTTGGTGATAGACAGTTGTATGATGCTTTTCTGGTGACAGCCAGTTATATGACACTTCTCTGGTGACAGACAGTTGTATAATGCTTTTTTGGTGACAGCCAGTTCTATGGCACTACTCTGGTGACAGCCAGTTGTATGACTCTTCTCTGGTGACAGACAGTAGTATGACTCTTCTCTGGTGATAGACAGTTGTAGGACACGTCTCTGGTGATAGCCAGTTATATGACGCCTCTCTGGTGACCTCCAATTGTATGACACTTCTCTGGTGACAGCCAGTTGTACGATGCTTCTCTGTTGAAAGCCAATTGTACGACGTCTCTCTGGTGACATCCAATTGTATGACACTTCTCTGGTGACAGCCAGTTGTACGACTCTTCTCTGGTGACAGACAGTTCTATGACGCTTCTCTGGTGACAGCCAGTTGTAATACGCTTCTCTGGTGACAGCCAGTTGTATGTCGCTTCTCTGGTGATGGCCAGTTGTATGACGCTTCTATTGTGACAGCCAGTTGTACGATGCCCCTCTGGTGGCAGCCAATTGTACGACGCTTCTCTGGTGAAAGCCAGTTGTATAACACCTCTCTGGTGACAGCCAGTAGTACGTTGCTTCTCTAGTGAGAGCCAGTTGTAAGTCGCTTCTCTGGTGACAGCCAGTTGTACAACGTGTAACAATTATGTCAGTACTACGGAATCTGATAGCGTGGGATAAAACCAATCTGAGAACAAAGCTGCACCAGAAAGGTGTATTTGATAAAATAGAAATGCAAACAGAACTAACACAGATATTCCTGCAATTGAAACGAGGTGCTCAGCACAATATAGTAAATCACAGCAAGCTGTGAATAGTGGGACGCGACTGCTGATACGAACCAGTCCAGCAAGGATATGATGCAGGAGTGTGCGTGACACTTAACGAGGAAGTCCAGTAAAGATATTAGTGTGAATACACACAGTGCTTAAACGTTGGAAGTCCAGCAAGGATACCAGTGGAAACGCACACAGTACTTAAATGTGGTTATCCAGCAAGGGGGGTAGTGGTAATGCACACAGTACTTAAACGAGGTAGTCCAGTAATAACTTGATCACATGTGCGTATGGCATTTGTTTGTAGAAGTCCAGTAATATGTAGATGAAGCATAGACAGGGGAAGGTCACTAAAGGTACCTTTAAGGGCTGACAAGTCCCACTCAAGTCCCACACCACAGACCAGCAGACACAGTCCAGAAGATATGAGGAAGGTAACACTTCTTACTGACCGCAGCAGTTTCAGAGGTGAGAGGCAGCACTCAAGTATTCCGGTCAATAGCCAACCCCTGTCAGGATCCAGGAGCACACAGAAGAGTAACGAGCAGCAGTAGCAGGGAGTTCACCAGCAACAGACAGAAGCTCAGGAGCCAACAGCACAAAATACTCAGGCAAAGAGGAACACACGACCTGGACTTAAATAACAGGACAGACAGGAAGTTCCATGACAGGGTGAGATACAAGACTCCATCTTGGATAAGAGCACACAGGCTCAAAGGGAAATCCGGAATCCTTACACAATGCTTCTCTGGTGACAGACAGTTGTATGACCCTTTTTCTGGCCTGTGCCCTTCAACTCTCCACTGCTGCAGTGTGTTATGTTTCGGTAGCTGAGGAGGACAGGAACAACAGCAGGGCAGCCGAACACCTGAGATGTTGGTAACTGATGGGTTGCAGAATCCTAAACTAACGACACAACTAGAGGTAGCCGTGGAGCGTTCCTACGTTGATCCTAGACGCCTCGTCACAGCCTGAGAGATAACTACACCTAAAGGTAGAAAGATGAAAGCTATCTGCCCCCGAGCAGATCCCCAAAGAAAATTGGAAGCCCCCAAACATATAATGGCGGTTAGACAAGATGAAAATACAAACATAGGCAGAAAATAGACTGAGCAAACGCTGGGGCCACAAGCTGACTAAATAGGATAGGACAGGAGAGATTACTTTCTGCAACCCAGAAAACCCTACAAAAATCCAACAATTCTGATTACAAAAATACTGAGATCACACGATCTCGCCACCCACTAAATCAGATCTCAGTGTGAACAAAAACCAAGCCACAGCCGCTGAAAAAACAGGAAAAAGCAGATGAGCAAATACCAGTGGCTGCAGAAAAACTGTGAGGAGCTCAGGCCCCAGGAGGGGACCTGGCTGACCTCCACAAAAGTGCAGAAAACAATGCAAAAAGCAAGCACAAAAAGAAAAGCAAAAAATATCTTATCTGAAAGCAGGAGATGCAGGCAGGACTCCAGCAAACTTCCAAATGAACCAGGAACCACAATTGAGACAAGAACAATTGATCACCGGCAACCATCATGGGAGGGAACCTCCCTTATATCAGACCAGTCCATGATTCCAGATTGCCACTCCTCGCTGAAAGGTTCAGTACTGTCTGTAACCACCAGAGGGAGCCTCTGCTCAGAAACCATCTCTAGCACATTCATAACAGTACCCCCCTTGAGGAGGGGTCACCGAACCCTCACTTGTGCAACCAGGCCGATCAGGATGAGCTTGGTGATAGGCACGGATCAGTCTCCTAGCATGGATGTCCGAAGCAAACACCCAAGAATTGTCCTCCTGACCATAACCTCTCCACTTAACCAAATACTGGAGTTTCTGTCTAGAAAAATGAGAATCAACCACATACTCCAGATTGCCCTCAACCAAAACAGGGTCAGGAGGCGCAGCCATAGGAACCACTGGCTCGACAAACCTCTTCAATAAGGACTTGTGGAACACGTTATGGATCTTAAATGTCCCTGGAAGAAGCAAACGGAAGGAAACAGGATTAAGAATCTCCATGATCTTATAAGGTCCAATGAACCTGGGCTTAAACTTTGGAGATGCAACCCTCATAGGGATATTTCTTGAGGACAACCAAACCAAGTCCCCCACTTTAAACCGAGGACCATCAGTCCTATGCCGGTTGACAAACCGTTGGGCCTTCTCCTGAGAGAGAGAAAACCTCTCCACTACCTGGTCCCAAATCTGCTGCATTCGCTCCACAACAGAGTCAACACCCGGACAGACAGAAGCCTCCGCCTGTCCCGAAGAAAATCGAGGATGAAACCCAAAATTGCAGAAAAATGGAGACATCAAGGTGGCAGAGCTAGCCCTATTATTAAGAGCAAACTCAGCCAAAGGCAAAAAAGAGACCCAGTCATCTTGATCAGCAGACACAAAACATCTCAAATAAGTCTCCAAGGTCTGGTTTGTTCTCTCGGTTTGTCCATTGGTCTGAGGATGAAAAGCAGAGGAGAAAGATTATTGAACACCAAGTTTAGAAAAAATGTCCTGCAAAATCTGGAAACAAACTGGACTCCTCTGTCAGACACAATGTTCTCGGAATGACATGTAACCGAACCACGTGCTGAAGGAACAAAGGCACCAATTCGGAGGAGGAAGGTAACTTAGGTAATGGCACAAGATGTATCATCTTGGAAAACCTATCACAGATTACCCAGATAACGGTCATTCTCTGAGAAACAGGGAGGTCGGAAATAAAATCCATAGAGATATGGGTCCATGGCCTCTTGGGCACAGGTAATGTCATTAAGAAACCACTAGAGCGAGAGCAAGGCTTGGAGCGAGAGCAAGTCCCACAGGACTGCACAAATTCCCTGACGTCACGAGACAAAGTAGGCCACCAAAAGGACCGACTCACCAAGTCTCTGGTACCAAAAATCCCAGGATGACCAGCCAACAGGGAACAATGAATCTCAGACATCACACCTCTTCTTCCACTGGTCTGGGACAAACAATTTCCCAATAGGGCAGCACTCAGGTTTATCCTCCTGACACCCTTCCAAAGGCCAGTCTCAAATTGGTTGAGATGGCGGAAAGAACTACACCCTCTTTCAAAATAACAGTAGGATCAGATAACTCAGGAGAGTCCGCAAAGAAACTCCTCGAGAGGGCATCCGCCTTAACATTTTAGTGCCAGTGTAAGGTTCTATGTATATATTCCTGAAACTCAGTTTGTTCGTCAGCCATTTTACTTTCTGTCTTGCTGCAGCTATCTTGCCCTCAGTAAAAATGGAGTTTCCAGCTTGCATGTTCCCGCCCTGATTCTCTCCTTTGCTTCTTAAGCAGCCACAGCTGAGCAATCAGTGCTTCAGAATCTAGCCTGCAGTGAACCTGTGACTTGACTCCTGTAAGCCTTGGACCTTGTACTCCAGCTATTCCTACTGAGGAACTCTGAAGCACTTGTGGACTCTGAACCCTGCTCTTTGAAAGACCCACGTTTGCATGGACTTACGGTAACAGAGAAGAAGATCCTGAATCTGTATTGGAGAGTGATTGCTGAGCTTGGATTACTCTGGCCTGCTGTGTCTCCTGTTTCTGTGTCTGCAAACTGTGTGACTATTTCTGCCAACTTGTATGAAGTAATACAGGACTTTTCTATATCAAACCTGTGACTCCTGTGTTTTCATCGCACCCAAGCACAGACGCTATATGAACTGTACTACATACATTACAAGATTCTGAAGCCAAAACGTTAGTGTCTGCTGGGTCTGGAAGGCTGTGTCTGCTGTACTGTGGATATCAGACGTCCGGTTGTACTTTCTGTGATGACAGTGGTTGTGACTTCTCACAACCATTCCAGGTGAGCAATTCCCTTAAGTTTTTTCTTTTTGCAGTGTTACCACAGGTAAACACTATTGTTTTTTTTTTTTTTCCTTTCTTTTCTCTTTTTTGTCTGCTGTAACTCTGGATATCAGATGTCTGATTGAAACTTTCTGTGATGATAGTGGTTGTGACTTCTCACAACCATTCCAGGTGAGCAGTTCCCTTAATTTTTTTTTCTCTCTGCAGTGTTGCCACAGGTGAACACTATTGTTTTTTTTCTCTCCTCTTCTTCCAGTAATCCTGTCTTAAAAGATCTGGAAAATGGAGGCCCGCCTAAAGGAACTTTGCGGAGTGACTGATAATATCCTTGCAGATTTGCAGAATATAAAGACCCGTTTTACAAATCTACAGGACCTCAATAATCACAATTTGCAAGTGGTTGGACAGACTACCCAGGATTTGCGAGCCAGGATTGAGGTTCTAGAGGGGCGAGTCCAGGCTCCTGTCGTAGCCCCGAGTGCTGGGATTCCCAAGTTGCCCCCTTTTCGTTTTGGCGGTGAACGTGAGAAATTCAGGGGATTTATTAATCAATGCAATCTTTTTTTTTTCTGCACATGCTTCACAATTTCCCACTGAACGATCTAAGGTGCTTACTATAATTATGTTGCTTACCAACAAGGCTTTAATGTGGGCAAACCCTCTGATTGAGACTGAGGATGATTGTTTGAATCACCTTGATGATTTTATTTCAGCCATGGGGCAGGTGTTTGATGACCCCAATCGAGGTGCAACAGCTGAAGCAGCCATGTTAGCTTTGCGCCAAGGTAAGCACTCGGTAGCTGAATATGCCTTGGATTTCAGGAGATGGGCCCTTGATACCACCTGGGACAGTTCCGCCAAAAAATCTATTTTTCGAAAGGGGTTATCTCCACTGATTAAGGATGAACTTGCTCGTGCCGACCCTCCCACTGCGTTAGGTGACTTTATTAACTACTGCATCCGTATTGATACTCGTCTGACTGAACGCAGGCAAGAGAGACGGTTCGAAAGCAATCGTACTAACCTTTTCCTACCTTCCTCTCCAGCTAAGGAACCTTTGAGTAGGATCACAAGGGAACCTGAACCTGAACCCATGCAGGTAGACTCTTTACAACGACGGGTTAGTGATGCACGCAAGGAACATCGTTTTAAGGAGAATCTATGTTTCTATTGTGGTAAGTCAGGGCACTTCATTATAAACTGCCCCAGCCGTTCTCGTAAGACTACTGCAGCACTCATTCATTGGGTGTAGGTTGTTGCAGAGAGGTGGATCTGGATTTCTCGGACTTAAACTCCGTTACCTCTGAGGACGTTGACTGTGTAAACGCTGCCATTTTTCAAGTTTCCTCAGCGGTGTCCCAGCTGAGTTGTAAGAAAAACAATTCTCATTGCTTTCTTCCCATCAAACTCTGGGTTGACTCAGCTTGGGTGTCTAGCTCTGCTATGATCGACTCAGGGGCAAGTGGAAATTTTATGGATGTCTCCTTTGCTCTGAAACAGGGAATACGTTCAGTGAACAAGGCTTTAAAGGATTACATAGATGAAAATCTAGCCAAGGGCTTCATACGCCCCTCTTCATCTCCTGCAGGTGCACCCATCTTCTTTGTAAAGAAGAAAGATGGATCTCTGAGACCATGCGTAGACTATAGGGAACTCAATAAGGTTACTATTAGAAACCGTTATCCATTGCCTTTAATCCCTGAGTTATTGGAGAGAGTGCGACATGCCAAAATTTTTTTCTAAACTAGATCTTCGTGGGGCCTATAACTTAGTCCGTATTAGACCTGGGGATGAATGGAAGACTGCATTCAGGTCACGCTATGGACACTTTGAATATCTAGTTATGCCTTTTGGTCTGAGTACCGCCCCAGCCACTTTCCAACACTTGGTGAATGACATCTTCAGGGATCTCCTAGATACATTCGTGGTAATTTATTTGGATGATATTCTAATTTTTTCTAACTCCACAGAGGAACATCATGGACATGTGAGAATGGTCTTGGAACGTCTAAGACAAAATCATCTTTACATCAAACTTGAAAAGTGTGAATTCCATAGGACCGAAATTCAATTTCTGGGGTATGTACTGTCTACACAAGGAATTAGTATGGATGGAAGCAAAACCCAAGCCATCAAGGATTGGCCAAGTCCTAGAAATGTGAAGGAGGTACAGGCTTCATCGGGTTTGCCAACTTCTATAGACGTTTCATTAGAAATTTCTCTGAGGTAGTGTCACCTATCACTCAACTTACCCGGAAAGAGTCTAGGTTTTCCTGGACTCCCCAAGCCCAGGAAGCATTTTCCCGTCTAAAAGATAAATTTACCACTGCACCTATCCTAGTACATCCCAACCCCGAGCTTGCCTTCATAATAGAGGTGGATGCTTCAGACTGTGCCGTTGGAGCTATACTCTCTCAGAGAACAGGTGAGAAGAATGTCTTGCATCCCTGTGCCTTCTTTTCCCAGCAGTTGTCTTCGGCTGAGAGGAACTACGATGTGGGCAATAGAGAGTTGTTGGCCATTATTGCCGCCTTCAAAGAATGGAGACACCTTCTTCAGGGAGCTGCACAGCAAATAGTCGTCCTGACAGACCATCGTAACCTTGAGTTTATCAGGTCGGCTAAGTGCCTGACTCCTCGCCAGGCTCGCTGGAATCTTTTCTTAAACCAATTTAATTTTATCATCTCTTATAGACCAGGATCGCGCAATGGAAAGGCTGATGCACTCTCTAGGATTTACTCAGCAGAGACACGTCCAATTACTCCTCCTAAGACTATTCTTCCTGACTCTAGATTCCTAGGAGTAATTCATAATCAAGACCTACTTAAGGACATCAAGGAAGCATACCAGGCGGATTCCTTTTTGGCACAACCCCCAAGGGACGTAAGTCTTGTCTTTAAGAATGGTTGTGGATTCAGGGACAACGTCTGTATATTCCTGAAACAGTCAGATTAAGAGTATTGCAACTCATTCACGATTCCAAGATAGCTGGGCATAGAGGAATTCTAAAGACACAGGAATTTCTTTCTCGTTTCTTTTGGTGGCCCACTTGCAGGAAGGATGTTTTGAATTATGTCACTTCATGTGAGGTCTGTGCAAGATGCAAAACACCTCGCTCCTCACCAACTGGTCTGTTACAGCCTCTTCCCACCCCGTCCCGCCCGTGGGGATCCATTTCTATGGACTTCATTGTGGAGTTACCAACCTCTCAGGGGAAGAACACCATTCTAGTGGTGGTTGACCGTCTAACAAAGGCAGCTCATTTTATCCCTTGTGTCGGCTTACCCACTGCAAAACAGACATCAGATTTGATGATTAAAGATGTGTTTCGCTTACATGGAGTACCGGATGAGGTTATTTCGGATCGAGGGGTGCAATTCACTTCTAGGTTTTGGCAAAATTTCTGTGCAGCACTGGACATTAAAGTAAACCTTTCTTCTGCTTTTCATCCCCAGACTAATGGACAGACCGAACGAACCAATCAAACCCTGGAGCAGTATCTCCGCTGCTTTATCTGCCACCTACAGGATGATTGGGTGGATCTACTTCCATTAGCTGAGTTCTCGTATAACAACTCTCAGAGTGCCTCCACTAAACAGTCTCCTTTTTACTCTAATCTAGGTTATCATCCTAACATTCTACCACGATTTCCCATAGAAACGCCTTTACCAGCAGTGGCTGAAAGAATCACGTCTTTACAGAAGAATATGGATCTTCTAAAGGAAAATCTGGAATCGGCTCAAGAAAGGTACAAGAAAGCAGCAGATAAATTTCGTAAACCTGCACCAGCTTTCAAGGTAGGAGACTTGGTCTGGCTGTCAACCAGAAATCTTAAGTTAAGGATTCCATCGTCTAAGTTGGGACATAAGTACATTGGACCCTATAAAATCAGTAAAATTATAAGTGCCGTTGCTTGTCGTCTTCAACTGCCCAGAACTATGAGAATCCACCCTGTCTTTCATGTATCCCTACTAAAGGCTGCGACACCCAATACGTTTCCTGGACGTTCCTCTCCTTGCCCTGACCCAGTGCTAGTCGATGGTCAGGAAGAATTTGTGGTGGAAAGGATTTTAGATTCCAGGTTGTATAGAAATCAGTTACAATATCTGATTAAATGGCAGGGCTACCCAGTGGAGGACAACTCATGG
This sequence comes from Oophaga sylvatica, assembly GCA_033576555.1. NCBI lineage: Eukaryota > Metazoa > Chordata > Amphibia > Anura > Dendrobatidae > Oophaga > Oophaga sylvatica. Next base: position 19,266 of record JARQOD010006809.1, on the reverse strand, counting down.
GAACCGGTCAATAACGTTAATGCTCCTCGCTTGCTCCGTCAGTTTCATCAGAGGTACCCACACAAGCCTGGTCTGAGGTCATCCGGAGGTTGTCCTTAAGGGGGGAGTAATGTAAGGTTCTATGTATATATTCCTGAAACTCAGTTTGTTCGTCAGCCATTTTACTTTCTGTCTTGCTGCAGCTATCTTGCCCTCAGTCAAAATGGAGTTTCCAGCTTGCATGTTCCCGCCCTGATTCTCTCCTTTGCTTCTTAAGCAGCCACAGCTGAGCAATCAGTGCTTCAGAATCTAGCCTGCAGTGAACCTGTGACTTGACTCCTGTAAGCCTTGGACCTTGTACTCCAGCTATTCCTACTGAGGAACTCTGAAGCACTTGTGGACTCTGAACCCTGCTCTTTGAAAGACCCACGTTTGCATGGACTTACGGTAACAGAGAAGAAGATCCTGAATCTGTATTGGAGAGTGATTGCTGAGCTTGGATTACTCTGGCCTGCTGTGTCTCCTGTTTCTGTGTCTGCAAACTGTGTGACTATTTCTGCCAACTTGTATGAAGTAATACAGGACTTTTCTATATCAAACCTGTGACTCCTGTGTTTTCATCGCACCCAAGCACAAGACGCTATATGAACTGTACTACATACATTACAGCCAGGAAGAAAAGAAACCACAAAATTAAAACGTGTGAAAAACAAGGCCCACCTGGCCTGTCTAGGATTAAGTCGCTTGGCTGATTCGAGATAAACCAGATTCTTATGGTCCGTGAGGACCACCACCTGATGTTTGGCTCCTTCCAGCCAATGTCTCCACTCTTCAAAGGCCCACTCCCGATTACCCACGTCATAATTACGTTCAGTTGGAGAAAATTTTCGAGAGAAAAAGGCACAAGGGTTACTCTTAGAGGTCTCTGGATCTCTTTGGGACAAAACGGCACCTGCCCCAATTTCAGAGGCATCAACCTCCACCTGAAAGGTAGAGAAACATCAGGCTGCCGTAGAACAGGAGCAGAAGTGAATCTCTGCTTAAGTTCCTGAAACGCAGAGACTGCCTCAGGAGGCCAATTCACCACATCAGAACCCTTTTTGGTCAAATCAGTCAATGGTTTAACAATAACCGAGAAATTACCAATAAATTTACGATAAAAATTGGCAAAACCCAAAAATCTCTGAAGAGCCTTTAATGAAGTAGGTTGAACCCAATCACAGATGGCCTGAACCTTGACCGGGTCCATTTCAATAACAGACGGAGACAAAATGAATCCCAGAAATGAGACCTTCTGTACGCCAAAAAGACACTTTGATCCTTTCACATACAGTGCATTCTCTCTCAAAATCTGGAACACAGTCCGAACATGTTTCACATGAGAGTCCCAGTCTGTTATGTTTCGGTAGCTGAGGAGTGCAGGCAAAAAGGCAATACACCAGAGCAGTTGGAATCTATGAGATTGCAGTACCCTGACTAACCACAACAACTAGAGGCAGCCGTGGAGCGTTCCTACGTTGGTCCTAGACGCCTCGTCACAGCCTGAGAAACTAACTACACCTAAAGATAGAAATAGGAAAGCTATCTGCCCCGGAGCAGAACCCCAAAGATAATAGAAAGCCCCCAAACATGTAATGGCGGTTAGACAAGAAGAAATACAGACACAGACAGAAAATAGTATGAGCAAACGTTGGGGCCCAAACTAACTAAATAGAAAAGGATAGGAAGGGTACTTACTGCAATCCCAGAAAACCCTGAAAAGCACCAACTCTACTAATTTCAAAAACACCTGAGATCACACGACCTCTACCACCTAAATTAGTTCTCTGGTGTAACAAAATCAAAACAGCAGCCACTGAAAAAACTGGAAAAAGCAAAGGTACAAACATCAGTGGCTGAACTAAACAGAGAGGGCAAAAGCCCCCGGAGGGGACCCTGAAGGCCCCCACAGAAGTGCAGGACAAAATGCAAAAATCAAGCACAAAAACAAAAAGAAGAAAATGTCTTATCTGTAAGCAGGAGATGCAGACACGACACAGCAGGCTACAAAGGAAACAGGAATCAAGGATTCAGACCAGAACAATTGATCACCGGCAACCCTGATGGGAAGGTGACTCCCTTATATAAGACCAGTCAGTAACACCTGATTCCCAATCCTCACAATCTTTACAATCTTCACTGGACAGACCAGCACCGCTTGTAACCACCAGAGGGAGCCTCTGCTCAGAACTCATCCCAAGCCCACTCACAACACCAGTCATTGGAAAAAATCAAGATATCATCCAAATAAACAATCAGAAATTTATTCACAAAATCCCTGAAAATATTATTCATGAAGGATTGGAAGACGGAAGGAGCATTAGTGAGCCCAAAGGGCATCACTAGGTACTCAAAATGCCCCTCTGGGGTATTAAACGCCATCTTCCATTCATCCCCGTGCTTAATGCGAATAAGGTTATACGCCCCCCTGAGGTCAAGCTTGGTAAACCAACTAGCACTTTTCACCCTGGAAAACAGGTCAGAAATCAAGGGTAACGGATATTGATACTTCACAGTGATCTTATTCAAGAGACGATAATCAATACACGTTCTCAATGAACCATCCTTTTGGCCACAAAAAAAACCGGCACCCAAGGGTGAAGAGGATGGTCTGATATGACCCTTCTCCATTGACTCCTTGATATAAGATCGCATAGCATTGTGTTCAGGTACAGACAAGTTAAAAAGGTGACCTTTAGGAAATTTACCACCAGGCACCAATTCAATAGCTCAATCGTAGCTCCTGTGAGGGGGCAAAGATGCAGATTTCCTTTCACTAAATACATCCGAAAAATCAGTCAAAAAGTCAGGAACATCCTGAGACTTGGGAGAGGCAGAAAAAACAGGAGTGTCGGCATTAACACATTGGCAGCTCCAACTGGTCACAGACACAGATTTCCAATCCAAAACAGGATTATGAGACTGTAACCAAGGGAAACCTAGTACAATAATGTCATGCAGATTATACAGCACCAGAAATTTGCAACTCTCCTGATGATCTGGTTCAACCTCATTATCACCTTAGTAGAAAACTGGGGTTTATTCTCCGCCAAAGGGGTAGAATCAATGCCCAGTAGGGGAATAGACTTCCGCAGGGGTATCATGGGAAGCCCACAACGTTTGGCAAAGTCAAAATCCATCAGGTTAATAGCTGCTCCTGAATCAACAAAAGCCTGAGCAGAAAATGTGGACAGGGAGCAAATCAGGGTAACAGTCAACAGAAATTTAGTCTGAACACTATCCAAGACAACTGAGCGTGCAAAACGTCTTCCCCGCTTAGGGCAGACGGAAATAGCATGAGAGGCGTCACCAAAATAGAAACATAACCCATTGTGCTTTCGAAACTCATGACGCTGAGCCCCAGAAGTCACTCTATCACACTGCATGGGCTCAGAAGCTGGCTCACAAGGCAACACTATCTCACGCATACCTCTGCGCTCATGTAAACATCTGTCAATTTGAATAGCCAATGACATAGAATCATTGAGACCAGAGGGAGCAGGGAATCCCACCATAACATCCTTTACATTCTCTGACAGCCCCTTCCGAAAAAGGGCTGCCAAAGCATCATCATTCCATTTGATCAGGACTGCCCACTTTTGGAATTTCTGACAGTACAACTCAGCGTCTTCAAGACACTGATTTAATGCCAATAAGGTTTTTTCAGCTTGATCAGTGACATTAGGTTCATCGTACAATAACCCCAGAGCCAGAAAAAATGCATCAATATCATTCAAAACAGGATCCCCAGGTGTCAGGGAAAAAGCCCAATCCTGAGGATTGCCACGCAGGAGAGAGATGACAATTTGAACCTGCTGTGCTGCGTTACCTGAAGACTTAGGCTTTAAGGCAAAAAACAACTTACAGTTATCTTTGAAATTCAGAAATTTAGCCCGATCCCCCAAAAACAAATCTGGCATGGAAATCCTAGTTTCCACAACCGGCAACCCAGCAAGATAGGTAGCAATACTCCGAACCTCAGTGGCAAGCTGATCCACACGGCCAGACAACTGTGCAAACTCCATTGAGAGGAAAAAAAAAAAAAACCTCCTCAGCACCCAGAGAAAAAGAGGGAAAAAATGCAACAGACAGAAAAAAAAAAATCTCTGACAACTTTTTTCTTTCCACACTTTTTTTTTCCCTTCTGTGAGTACCATATAATTTTCAGTTAGGGCCGGTGATACTGTTATGTTTCGGTAGCTGAGGAGGACAGGAACAACAGCAGGGCAGCCGAACATCTGAGATGTTGGTAACTGATGGATTGCAGATTCCTACACTAATGACACAACTAGAGGTAGCCGTGGAGCGTTCCTACGTTGATCCTAGACGCCTCGTCACAGCCTGAGAGATAACTACACCTAAAGGCAGAAAGATGAAAGCTATGTGCCCCCGAGCAGATCCCCAAAGAAAATAGGAAGCCCCCAAACATATAATGGCGGTTAGACAAGATGAAAATACAAACATAGGCAGAAAATAGACTGAGCAAACGCTGGGGCCACAAGCTGACTAAATAGGATAGGACAGGAGAGATTACTTTCTGCAACCCAGAAAACCCTACAAAAATCCAACAATTCTGATTACAAAAATACTGAGATCACACGATCTCGCCACCCACTAAATCAGATCTCAGTGTGAACAAAAACCAAGCCGCAGCCGCTGAAAAAAACAGGAAAAAGCAGATGAGCAAATAACAGTGGCTGCAGAAAAACTGTGAGGAGCTCAGGCCCCAGGAGGGGACCTGGCTGACCTCCACAAAAGTGCAGAAAACAATGCAAAAAGCAAACACAAAAAGAAAAGCAAAAAATATCTTATCTGAAAGCAGGAGATGCAGGCAGGACTCCAGCAAATTTCCAAATGAACCAGGAACCACAATTGAGACAAGAACAATTGATCACCGGCAACCATCATGGGAGGGAACCTCCCTTATATCAGACCAGTCCGTGATTCCAGATTGCCACTCCTCGCTGAAAGATTCAGTACTGTCTGTAACCACCAGAGGGAGCCTCTGCTTAAAAACCATCTCTATCACATTTATAACAGCAGTGGCTTATGGAACACAAATAAAAACATACCGTACATTTGCATCATTGATGAGTTTTGCAATACTTTTTTTCTCTTTGCACCGATTGTCAAAACTGAGGCAAAATAACTATGGTGGTCCCATCCCTGGAAGCTCTGCACTGTATAAATGCTAATTTTCTTTGCTCTACCAGAAGTTCAGTGTGTCCTGATAGAACATTTATCACTGGATTGTTAACCGTAGACAGACACTTTAAATGATAAATTAAGTATTGGCGCGTCTTGTAATGGATATTTTCTTAGTTTCTAGTTTATATTTTAAGGTGACCTGAAAAAGAAATTGCTTTAGTTTCAATATTTATCTTCCCTCTGATAGTCCTCTTAATATGAAACCTAGGATGAATTATCATAGGATCTATAAAGGAGTTATTTACTCATCAACTGTGTGAAGGAATAAAATTACAAATTACACAACTCAAAGTAAATAGTTTTCAGTGGCATTTTTTGACATAATTTTTGGTAGCATTTTTTTCAATTTTAATTATCAGCAACTTTGCAATTTACTTATTATAAGGCTTCTTTTACACTTGCCGTGTTTTTTGCGGGCCTTTTTTGCAGGCCGTATTGCCGTAATTTTGACGATCTTCCGCAAAAATGGGCTGCAAAAATCTTCGCAGATCGCCATTTTTTATGGTTTGGAATAGCTTTTGAAAAGTAGGAAAAAAAAAAAAAAAAAAACGAAAGAGGACATTGTCAAGGAACAATACAAAAAAAAGCTCAAAAAAAGAATCCGCCCTTTCTCTAGTGCAATTTTTTCTGGTCTTCACATTGTTCAGAGCTCTGTGTCCTTTGTTTGTCGCAAACTTTGGATTTCAGTTTTCTGACCATGTCGAGGCTTTTGAAGATGATGTGATTCTGTGTTGGTTGCTTAACCAGCATTTAGAGCATGAGCAGAGAGCAGCAGCAGCAGCAGCAGCAGCTGCACTTGCACCAAGGAGGCTGTGGGTGCACCCAATTCTGTTGCAGCGTTCGTGGAAGGGACATTTCCATATGCTGTACAGTGACTTGCGTAAGCACCCGGAGACATTTTTTTTACATACAGCCATATGTCTGTGGCAACTTTTGATTTGCTGTTGTCAGAGGTGCGGCCCTGGATTACATTCAAGAATACCAGAATGCGTCGCTGCATTTCTCCGGAGCAACGGCTGATTGTGACATTGAGCTAATGACTACCTTTATTTCAATAGCTCATTTATTAGGCTTTTAATGTTTCATAATAGATTACTAATGTCTACCTCCCCTTTTTTTTAAATTACAGATTCCTTGCAACAGGCAACTCTTTTTCGGCACTTCATTTTGAGTTCTTGTTAGGGATTACTACAGCGTCCAAGATAGTTGCACATACCTGTTTGGTATTGTGGGAGCGCCTAAAGGAAATTGTTTTAGTTCTTCCAAAGCAGTAAGACTGGCTAACTATAGCAGCGGACTTCCAAAAAAACCCGCACAGTTTCCACACTGTATCGGTGCGCTAGATGGGAAGCATATCCGGGTCAAAAAACCGGCCTTCTCTGGCTCCAAATTTTTCAATTATAAACTTTACTTTTCAAATTGTACTAATGGCTATTGCTGACAGCAATTAGAATTTTGTAATGGTCAGCATTGGGGCTTATGGGAGCACATCTGATGCAAGAATCTGGAGTAGCTCTCGAATTGAGTACCATTTGAAGAACAACCAATGAAATGTCCCCGAACCTGCTGTATTACCAGACTACACCAACCACCAATTTCCATATGTCCTGGTTGCTGATGAGGGTTTTGGACTCTCCCAAAATATAATGCGGCATTTTCCCCGACAATCTATAGATTCACGGAAGAGGATCTTTAATTATAGACTTACTAGAGCACGTAGGTACGTTGAGTGTGCCTTTGGGATCCTGTCGGGATAGTGGCATGTACTCATGAGCTGCATGGAAGTGGGACCAGAGAGTGCAACAAATATTGCAAAGGTGTGTGTGAGAAAAAACAAAAAAACGATCCATCAGGATCCTGAACATCAAAAAACAGACCAAAAAGAACAAGGATCCTTAAAATAAAACTTTTAATAGGAAAAAGTTAAAAATTGTTCAAAAAGTGGGACAACAATAAAAAGCAGTCAATGTGTGCCTATTTAACCCTATAGATTGAGGCCGCTTGGGATTCCTTTGATGAAAGATCACTACTATGAGATGAGTATTTATTTTCCTTCTAAGATTGCACTGTGCACCTTACTTTTTGCAAGAGATATGATTGATGCATGTCCTAAGTGTTATATTAGTCCCATTGAAGGACCTTAGTGGTTAAAGGGAATCTGTCACCCTAAATTGGCGGGATATTTAAATGATGGCAGTCAGGTCAATGGGCGGTGTTTTGGGTACTTGCCTTAACATGTTGTTCGCCGCTGTCTCCATTATTTCTGGGAATTGTAGTGTTGCCCTCCATATAACGGCCTGCGCATTGCAATCTGCGGGCAAAGCATACTGCGCGTGCGCAATTCAAGATTGCAATTCGCAGGCGTGTTATATGGAGGGCAACGACTACAATTTCCAGAAATAATGGAGACAGTGGCGAACAACATGTTAAGGCAAGTACCCAAAACACCGCCCATCTGACCTGATTGCCATCATTTAAATATCCCGCCAATTTAGGGTGACAGATTCCCTTTAATGTTGATAATGTGCTACAAGTATATAGCCATTTTATAATATTGCACAGTGCACTTTATTATTGGTTATCAGGTGACTGTTTCATCATTTTTTTTGCATACTGCATTGGAGTGAAGGATGATTGTTAGCTTTATATGAATTGCTCTTGATTAAAGGAATCATCCATCTGGGGATCCCCTTCTACTAAATATTATTGGGACAATTATTTTTATTACACCCATTTTTTTCATTTTTCTTGAGAACTTTGAAGGGGTGTTTTCCTGCCTTTGTTATCAAACATTGATTGTGGTAATGAGACACCCACTTTATTCCTATAATCTCTAAAGGGTGGTTTTTGCTTAGATTGATTTGCAAAAAATATAAGGAACACCCAATTATTATTTGTTAGATCGTTTTTCTCTGTTTATGGGTATTTGGGTGTATTGGGAAAATTCCCCTTTCTGTCTATAATATAGGACATCTAGGGACTTTAGGATGAGCCGTCGAGGAGTGGGGGTGCCTACCGCAGAAACTTAGGGTGCCAACCTCCACTGTTAGGTAGGGCCCGTTATAGGGACTACCTAGGGCTCTATAGTATTTCTGGATTATAGGGAGTACTAGGGACTCCAGGGTGAGCCGCAGAGGAGTGGGGGTGCCAACCGCCGAAAATTAGGGTGCCAACCTCCACTGTTAGGCAGGGCTCATTGTAGTGACCCTGTAGGGTTAAATAGGCACACATTGACTTTTTTATTGTTGTCCCACTTTTTGAACAATTTTTAACTTTTTCCTATTAAAAGTTTTATTTTAAGGATCCTTGTTCTTTTTGGTCTGTTTTTCTTTAAAGGTGTGTGTGGTGTTACATAATTTTGTTCGACAACATGAAGTTAACAAGAACAATTGCTTTCTGTGGAAACTCCATCGGACAACACCATCAACACCTCGAATCAGCAAGTTAATTTTGGATGCCCTGCTGCAGCTACAATTGCAATTCGAGAGGTTTTTGCAGATTATTTTGTGTCTTCCCTGGCAGCAGATGACCATTTCATAAAATGATTATTAGGACCCAAAGTGTGTAAAAACAATAATAAATAGTTAGTTTACAGCATTCACATTCTGTATTAAGTAGTTAGGTTAGGGACCCACAACACAATGAGGAGCCTTGACGCTGGCTTGTGGGCTAAAGGATGTTATATGGTTGGTATTCATTCTTTACCGATCATACTTCAATGTATAATCAGTAAAGAGGCTATGCAGCCTTTAACATTTTTCTAATGAAGAACAGTTACATGATTTCTGTCCCTAAAGTGTGTGTAAAAGCATATGAAAATCAGCAGGTTTGGAAGAGGTGAGTATTTGTGTCCGTCCACATGTGGCGGGATTGTGGCGGCACGTTTTCAAAAACACACAAGGAAATCAGTGTTTTTACCATCTGCAAGTTTGGTGTTTTTTTTTGCTACAGACATTTTTGCTTCCAGCCTGTATGCAGCTATGTGCTTACAGACTTGGAAACTGATGTCACTCAGTTCACATGTTACTAATCCAATTTGATCTACTTACACAATTATTGTTAGTTCCGATCTTGTGTGGCACACTGAAACAAGAGTACTAATCTAGTCTCAGTCTGCTACACAAGATCTGAACTAACGGCTGCACTTAGTGATCCCAATAAAAAAACCTTCTCACAAAGTTCGTTTGATAAATTTTATTTAACAAAAATATTTTTTCTTAAAAAGAAGTTTTGTACAGAAAATTTTTTGAGAACCAAAAAAAACAAACATTTTCTACATGGCTTACAAAAAAAAATTGCATTGGGAATTTGGAATAAAAACAGATCATGTTCAAAATTCACATGTTAAGAAAGTTGGGGATATCGTGGTCAAGCATCCCCGTCTGTGAATGCTCAGAAGATTGAGGAGTGCTGAAAAGACTAGATGAGCCTTGAAACTGCAATGTGGCCCCGGAAGTCTGTGGCTGATTAACTCTAGCCTGACGCTGCATAAAAGAATTGCGTACTCTACGACTTGTTGACTGCTTAACCCCTTTACCCCGAGGGTTGTTTGCACGTTAATGACCACTGTACCTTTATGAGGTTATAACTCTGGAACGCTTCAACGGATCTTGACGATTCTGAGAATGTTTTCTCGTGACATATTGTACTTCATGTTAATGGTAAAATTTCTTTGATATAACTTGCGTTTATTTATTAAAAAGACGGAAATATGGTGAAAATTTAGAAAATTTTGCAATTTTCAAACTTTGAATTTTTATGCCCTTAAAACAGTGAAATATGTCACACAAAATAGTTATTAAATAACATTACCCACATGTCTACTTTACATCAGCACAATTTTGGAACCAAAATTTTTTTTGTTAGGAAGTTATAAGGGTTAAAAGTTGACCAGCGATTTCTCATTTTTGCAACAAAATTTACAAAACAATTTTTTTTAGGGACCACCTCACATTTGAAGTCACTTTGAGGGATCTATATAGCAGAAAATACCCAAAAGTGACACCATTCTAAAAACTGCACCCTCAAGGTACTCAAAACCACATTCAAGAAGTTTATTAACCCTTCAGGTGCTTCACAGGAGCTGAAGCAACGTGGAAGGAAAAAATGAACATTTTACTTTTTAGTCACAAAAAAGATCTTTTACAACTTTTTTTATTTTCACAAGGGTAAAAGGAGAAAATGGACAAATAAAGTTGTTGTGCAATTTTTCCTGAGTACGCCAATACCCCATATGTGGGAGAAAACCACTGTTTGGGTGCACGGCAGGGCTCAGAAGGGAAGGAGCGCCGTTTGACTTTTCCAAACCAAAATTAGCTGGAATTGAGATCGGACGCCATGTCGCGTTTGGAGAGCCACTAATGTGCCTAAACAGTGGAAACCCCCTCATATGACCCCATTTTGGAAACTAGACCCCCTAAGGAACTTATCTAGATGTGGGGTGATCACTTTGAATCCCCAAGTGCTTCACGCAAGTTTATAATGTAGAGCCGTGAAGAAAAAAAATCATATTTTTTCCACAAACATGATGTTTTAGTCCCCAATTTTTAATTTTCCCAAGGGTAAGAGGAGAAATTGGACCACAAAAGTTGTAGTCCAATTTGTCCTGAGTACGCTGATACCCCATATGTGGGGGGGAACCACTGTTTGGGCGCATGGCAGTGCTCGGAAAGGAAGGAGCGCTGTTTGACTTTTCCAAACCAAAATTGGCTGGAATTGAAAACGGACGCCATGTCGCGTTTGAGAGCCCCTGATGTGCCTAAACAGTAGAAACCCCCCACATGTGACCCCATTTTGGAAACTAGACCCCCTAAGGAACTTATCTAGATGTGTGGTGAGCACTTTGAACCCCCAAGTGCGTCACACAAGTTTATAATGTAGAGCCGTGAAAAAAAAATCATATTTTTTCCATAAGCATGATGTTTTAGTTCCCAATTTTTTATTTTCCCAAGGGTAAGAGGAGAAATTGGACCACAAAAGTTGTTGTCAATTTGTCCTGAGTACGCTGATACCCCATATGTGGGGGGGAACCACTGTTTAGGCGTATGGCAGGGCTTGGAAGGGAAGGAGCGCCGTTTGACTTTTCCAAACCAAAATTGGCTGGAATTGAGACCGGACGCCATGTTCGCGTTTGGAGAGCCCCTGATGTGCCTAAACAGTGGAAACTCCTCACATGTGACCCCATTTTGGAAACTAGACCCCTAAGGAACTTATCTAGGTGTGTGGTGAGCACTTTGAACCTCCAAGTGTTTCACTAAAGTTTATAATGCCCTGGTGTGAAAATAAAAAATCCTACTTTTTTCTTCACAAAATGATGTTTTAGTCCCCAATTTTTTATTTTCCCAAGGGTAAGAGGAGAAATTGGACACCAAAAGTTGTTGTCCAATTTTTCTGAGTACGCTGGTACCCCATATGTGGGAAAAAACTTTTTGGGCACAAGTCGAGGCTCAGGCGGGAAGTAGTGACGTTTTGGAATGCAGACTTTGATGGAATGGTCTGCAGGTGTCATATTCCGTTTGCAGAGCCCCTAATGTGCCTAAACAGTAAAAAAACCCACAAGTGACATAATTTTGGAAACTAGAACCCCAAGGAACTTATCTAGATGTGCCCCCCTTTTGGAACTAATCTGTTTCCTGTAAAGTAAATTAGTAGTGCATGGAGGTGTGGTACAATTTGAAGCAATCCTTCATATACAGGCCAGGTTTTTTGGGGCAGGTGTCGCATTGGTAAGTGGTGTCCTTGCGTATTCCCCTTTTGTAACACACTCGGCACTTTTTTGTGGCTTACCTTTTTTTCCAGTTGGCGGGACCACCCCCGGGAATTGCTGACCTGGTATGATATGAGCACCTTCAGTTCCGGAAGTACTGGGGCCCGCTCCTTCCTGAGCGCCAAACATCAGGGCCTTAACCACTACCTCCTGAAACTGAAGGTACGACGTATTGCTGTGGCGTGCACATCGTGACAGCAGGAAAGCTTTGAGCATTGCCATTTGTATGATGTGCACGGACTGCTTTTTGTACCACACCTTGGCCTTTCTCAAAGCACTGTACGGCTGGAGGAGTTGATCAGAGAGATCAACACCCCCCATGTGTTTGTTGTACCCAAGTACACAGTCCGATTTGCGGACCTGTGTAGAGGTATTTCATACAGTGCCGAGGGCGCTGCCATCACCGTGTATGGTGGTCAAGAGACATCCCTCTTGTCCTTGTACTTGACCACCAGCAAGTGGTCGCTACATTGGGCTCTGCTCTCACCCTTTCTGAGCATCTGCCCAAGTAGCATCTTCGGGAGGCCTCTCTGATTTTTGCGGACAGTACCGCAGGCTTCGGTACCTAGCACAGAGAGGGATTTGAAGAGTGGGATGCTGGAATAAAAGTTATCGGTGTAAAGGTAATAACCTTTATCCAGCAGTGGGTGCACCAAATCCCACATAATTTTCCCCCTCACTCCCAGGACGGGGGGACACTCAGGGGGTTCAATCCTGGTGTCCTTTCCTTCGTAAACTCTAAAGCTGTAGATGTACCCTGAGGTACTCTCAGAGTTTATAGAGTTTGATTCCGTACCTGGCCCTCTTGCTGGGCAGGTACTGACTGAATTTGAGCCTTCCCTTAAAATGAACCAAGGACTCATCCATGCAGATGTCCCTTTGGGGCACGTACACTTCAGCAAACTTTTTGCTGAAGTGTTCGATGACCGGCTGAACTTTGAACAGACGGTCAAAGTTGGGTTCATCTCGTGGGGGACACTGTGCATTATCATTATAATAACCTATATAAGGCTAGCACCTATCATCCAAAGATGGTGAAAAAAATCACAAGGTGCATTCAATCAGGAAATTTCAGTGCAAATAGTAAACTACACTCAAAAAATATAAATGCACACAAGATATAAAGTATAAAAATCAATAAAGTTTATTAACAAAATTCATAAAATCATGAACAGATAATCTAGAAGAGAATGGCAGTGGTACCCCTAATGGGTGGAACCACCGAAAAAAACAGGCATATATACAAATTGTAACAGCATGTTCCTAATGCACATATATTAGCCAATGTCAAGGGATAATGTGCCCCAATACATATGTAGCGCGACTACACTGAGTCACTTATATATTCGAGCGGTAAACATCCAAGTGACCATGAAAGGCACAGCGCCGAAACGCGTGTTGGGGAGGGTGGCACCACTGAGACCCAGGTATGCATATGATCTTTTTATAATCTCTATGCACATAAGTGGATGTTTTGAGTAGTGAATTGGCTTACAGCCTTTCATGGTCACTTGGATGTTTACCGCTCGAATATATAAGTGACTCAGTGTAGTCGCGCTACATATGTATTGGGGGCACATTATCCCTTGACATTGGCTAATATATGTGCATTAGGAACATGCTGTTACAATTTGTATATATGCCTGTTTTTTTCGGTGGTTCCACCCATTAGGGGTACCACTGCCATTCTCTTCTAGATTATCTGTTCATGATTTTATGAATTTTGTTAATAAACTTTATTGATTTTTATACTTTATTTCTTGTGTGCATTTCTATTTTTTGAGCGTAGATTATCATTATAATGCAGGAATTTGTGGATGGCCTCAAAACGCGTCCGGGCCATGACCATTCGGAACACTGGAGTGTTGTATAAAATATCAACACTCCAATATTGTCGAATTTCTGGCTTCTTCAGGATCCCCATATGGAGGACCAGGCCCCAGAACTGCATCATTTCAACTGCGTCTACAGGAGACCAGTTGGAAAATGATGACACGGGGTTTTGCGCCAAAAATTGCCGAGCATATAAATTAGTTTGCTCCACCATGAGGTTAAGAAAATCCTCAGAGAAAAAGACTTTGAAAAAGTCTATTTCTGTGAGGTCGGTGGTGTCAAACTTGATTCCTGATTCTGCCACAAAATCAGGAATCAGTGGCTCGTAATTTTCAGGGGGCGAGGTCCATACGGGGTCTGAAGAGGGGTGCGCTGGTTCATCTTAAGGAGTGGGTGCTGCCTCATCTTGTGTCCTGGGACGTCTGCGTGGCGGTTCCGCAGTACCCGAGGAGGAAGATGAGGAGGAGGAGAAAGAAAAAGATGAAGAGGATGAAGAATCTGAAAAGTAAAGAAATGTGGGATCCTCTCCCTCGCTATCAGTGTCGGAGGCAATGTCGGGGGGTTTGGGGGTACTCGATCCTAGCCTGGGATCTCACTGTTTCAGCCAATCTGATTGGCTGAAACAATGAGAAAGCTGTGATTGGCTGTTCAGAATTGAACAGCCAATCACAGCGATCGGGAGGCCGGGTGGGCAGAGACAGGCCCTGGGATGCCGACACCATCTTCCTCCAGGTAAGATGGCGTCGGAATTTTAATGCGATCACCGCGACTTAAGTCGTGATTTCGCATTAAAGGGCATGATGTACTATCCCGTCCAAGGTCATACGGGTCCAGGTACCATTGACGGGATAGTACATCCGATGGCAGAAAGGGTTAAACCCAGCAATAGCCTCCTTCAAATCGATTGATGGGGTTCGTGAGAACATATAGAAATTACACTATTTATCATACTAATGCAGCTTTGCTTGTTTTCCGGGAGCACATCGCGAAAATATGGGCTAAAGCTCCTTAAAAACTCCTCTTTTGGGCCTTCTGTTTTTTTTTTCAGTAAAAAATCAAGTATTTGGATTCACCTTCTCATTCAATGATTTTTCTGTATTTTCATAACTATGAAAATTGTAGAATCACACTGAAGGCATCAAAACTATGAATTAACACATGTGGAATTATACATTACACTTTACAAAAAAGTGTGAAACAACTGAAAATATGTCTTATATTCTAGGTTCTTCAAAGTAGCCACCTTTTGCTTTGATTACTGCTTTGCACGCAGAAAAGTTGAACGGATGGACTCTACATGCCTGGTTCCCACCATGAAGCATGGAGGAGGAGGTGTGATGGTGTGGGTGTGCTTTGCTGGTGACACTGTTGGGGATTTATTCAAAATTGAAGGCATAGTGAACCAGCAAGGCTACCACAGCATCTTGCAGCGGCATGCTATTCCATCTGGTTTGCGTTTAGTTGGACCATCATTTATTTTTCAACAGGACAATGACCCCAAACACACCTCCAGGCTGTGTAAGGGCTATTTGACCAAGAAGGAGAGTGTTGGGGTGCTACGCCAGATGACCTGGCCTCCACAGTCACCAGACCTGAACCCAATCGAAATGGTTTGGGGTGAGCTGGACCGCTCACCGCTTCAATTTTGAATAAATCCCCAACAGTGTCACCAGCAAAGCACCCCCACACTATCACACCACCTCCTCCATGCTTCACGGTGGGAACCAGGCATGTAGAGTCCATCCATTCACCTTTTCGGCATGCAAAGCAGTAATCAAAGCAAAAGGTGGCTACTTTGAAGAACCTAGAATATAAGACATATTTTCAGTTGTTTCACACTTTTTTGTAAAGTGTAATGTATAATTCCACATGTGTTAATTCATAGTTTTGATGCCTTCAGTGTGTTTCTACAATTTTCATAGTCATGAAAATACAGAAAAATCTTTGAATGAGAAGGTGTGTCCAAACTTTTGGTCTGTACTGTATATGTATATATACTTACTTGCGCATGCCAAGGACAGGCAGATGAAATCAAAGCTATTTAGTGAATCTGTAGGGCTTCTTTTTTGTACCGCCAGCCTCTCCAGATCTCTCTCTCGGCTTTGGCCTTTATTTCACGTTTCAATTGGTCCCTTGCAGATTCCCACTTGTTTTTAATGGATTTCACTGTAGTGGAAGAAAAAAACATACAGTATATACTCGAGTATAAGCCGACCTGAGTATAAGCCGACCCCCCTAATTTTGCCACAAAAAAACTGGGAAAACTTATTTACTCGAGTATAAGCCTAGTGTGGAAAATGAGGCAGCTACTGGTAAATTTCAAAAATAAAAATAGATACCAATAAAAGTAAAATTAAAGCAGGTTAAATGCTTTTGAATAGCCATATTGAATCAGGAGCCCCATATGCTGCTCCACAGATTATGCCCCATATGTTGCCCCATATATTATGCCCCATATGCTGCCCCATATTTATGCCCCATATGCTGCCCCATATATTATGCCCCATAGATTATGCCCCATATGCTGCCCCATGTATTATGCCTCACAAGATGCTCCATAGATTATGCCCCATATGCTGCCCATGTATTATGCCCCACACGATGCTGGACCCCAGCAACGAGAGGTAAGTACAGTACTTACCTCTCGTCGCTGGGGTCCAGGTGCCGGTGTCACCGCTGGCTCAGGGCCTGGCACCTGCAATATTCACCTTTCCCCGGTCCACCGCTGCACGCCGCTGTCTTCCTGGTCCTCCGGCAGTGAATGCTCAGGCAGAGGCCGCACTAACCACGTCATCGCACCGTCTGACCTGAACATTCACATCTAGAGAACGCGAGGACAGAGCGGTGTGCAGTGGTGGACCGGGGACAGGTGAATATCGCTTATACTCACCCCCTCCTGGAGCGTCTCTGCAGCCCCTACTCTTCTCCCACGGTCTCCAGCAGCTATGCCTAACTTCAGTGGTCACGTGGTACCGCTCATTAAAGTCATGAATATGTGCATATTCATAGCTTTAATGAGCGGTACCACGTGACCGCTGAACACAGGCGCCGGAGACCGTGGGAGAAGCAGGGGGGCTGTAGAGACTGCGCCAGGAGGGGGTGAGTATATAGGACAGCTGCGCTCCCCTCCCCCGCCGACCCCTGGTATATGACTCGAGTATAAGCCGAGAGGGGAAC
This sequence comes from Oophaga sylvatica, assembly GCA_033576555.1. Classification (NCBI taxonomy): domain Eukaryota; kingdom Metazoa; phylum Chordata; class Amphibia; order Anura; family Dendrobatidae; genus Oophaga; species Oophaga sylvatica. The sequence continues at coordinate 2,264 of JARQOD010006809.1, read as the reverse complement.
TTTCAGTCCTAAAAAATGGGCTAAAAATCTCGGCTTATACTCGAGTATATACGGTAACTCAATTTCGCACTTTTTACATTATAAACAACAAGCATATCATGTCATGTGCTGAGTACTTACATAGCAAGTTTTGCTCATTTAAATCTGCACGCTGCCAGTGGTTTGGGATGAGGGATTGGGCCACATCCTCCCAGGCCCGCTCTTTCATGTCACGGTCGTGATAACTCTCCCACCTGGAATCCCAAATGCAGGGATGATCCTGAAGCAAAAAAAGGGGGGTGATCAGCAATAGCATATTTTTGAACAGCAAACTGCACTGAAATAAAATGACTACTCTGCCACCCCTCTTTTTCACTCTCTGCCACCCCTCTTTTTCACTCTCTGCCATCCCTCTTTTCCACTCTCTGCCACCCTTTTTTGCACTCTCTGCCACCCCTATTTTTCTATCTTTTAACACCCCCCTCCCATCTCTGTATGGCCCCGTCACAGCAAAAACCAACAGTACCAGGAGTGGGTGAGGGCTCTTCACTCATGGTCCCCCATAATAACCTGGAGCCTCCTCTACACCGAAGGAGGGGCTTTTCAGCACCTCTACATACCTGAACGAGAACGATGATTCTCTCAAGGTCCATCTTGTGTCTCTGCAGGCATGTATTGATAAACTTCATCAAAGTGATAAAGAGGAAGTACATGGGATTGTCCTAGTAAAAATACGGTGTTCCGCAAATACGGTCTTCACGGTGTACTGCAAAATCAACACACTGGGCAAGTTTCCGTTGTTTTTGGGGCCCCATTGATTTTCAATGGGTGTTGTGTCCATATGCCGTGAAAAATATCGAGCAAGCTTGATATTTTTTCACGGCCGTAAATATGGCCCTCCCGGCCATACGGCGCTCTGACGAATTTTTGCGGCCCCAATGAAATCTATTGGGTACTCAATAACACAGCAAGTGTAAAAGAAGCCTAAAAAATGCTTTTCCATTCTCATAAAGAAAGGCTTTTGAATTCTGTTGTGTACTGCTCATGACATAGAGTACTGACCACCCTGCAGTTTATCAGCAGTGATTGGTCTCCTAGTCAAGGAGCAGTGCGCTTTTTGGTGAATAGATTATGAATGCTGCTGTGATGCTGACCAGATCTCTGGATCCAGTCAACTTTAGTACCCCTGCACTTCTTCGATGTTGCAGACCAAAGCTTCCTTGCTTGCAGCATCAGGGGTCTGTTCAGATCAGCAGTGGAGCAATATTTCTGGATGGAAGCATCAATCATTCAGGAGAGCACCACAAGTATGAAGTCGGGATGCAATCAATATTCAATCAAAAAAGGGATGTCCCAGAGGGAAGAGGCCAGGATGTCAGTTTCTGTGCATGTCATAGACTGGTACCTGTATGGCTTATTGCCATCTTATATAATGTTCACTGTTTAGCTGGTGTACAGTCATGGCCAAAAGTTTTGAGAATGACACAAATATTAATTTTTACAAAGTCTACTGCTTCACTTTTTCTAATGGCAATTTGCATATACTCCAGAATGTTATAAAGAGTGATCAGCTTAACAGCAATTACTTGCAAAGTCAATATTTGGATAGAAAATGAACTTTATCCCCCAAAACACATTTCAACATCAATGCAGCCCTGCCTTAAAAGGACCAGCTAACCTCTTTTCAGTGATTGCTCCATTAACACAGGTGTGGGTGTTGATGAGGACATGGCTGGAGATCAATCTGTCATGATTAAGTAAGAATGAGACCACTGGACACTTTAAAATGAGGCTGGTGCTTGGCATCATTGTTTCTCTTCTGTTAACCATGGTTATCTCTAAAGAAACACGTGCAGTCATCATTGCAATGCACAAAAATGGCCTAACAGGGAAGAGTATCGCAGCTAGAAAGATTGCACCTCAGTCAACAATCTATCGCATCATCAAGAACTTCAAAGAGAGAGGTTCCATTGTTGCCAAAAAGGCTCCAGGGTGCCCAAGAAAGACCAGCAAGCGCCAGGACCGTCTCTTAAAAGTGTTTCAGCTGTGGGATCGGGCTACCAGCAGTGCAGAGCTTGCTACCTATCTTGCTAGGTTGCCTGTTGTGGAACCTAGGATTCCCATGCCAGATTTGTTTTTGGGGGATCGAGCCAAGTTTCTGAATTTCAAAAATAATTGTAAATTGTTTTTTGCCTTAAAATCGAAGTCCTCAGAGAACGCAGCGCAGCAGGTTCAAATTGTCATCTCTCTCCTGCGCGGCGATCCTCAGGATTGGGCTTTTTCCC
>JARQOD010006808.1:0-41371 GCA_033576555.1 Oophaga sylvatica | reverse complement strand
AGCAGCATCATCTTTCTCATCAATTATTCTTCATCTTCACCTTCTTAATCTTCTAAAACTTCTTGCTATTCATCTTTTGTTAACATTACTTATATTGTTCTTTTTAAACAGTTATATTCTTCATATTCTACTTCTTCATCTTCTTCCTATTCATCCTTTTCATCATATTCTTATTTGTGACAGACATTCCTGTACTTGTAATCTGTAAAACTCTGAATTTCATCCTTCCGTTCTTGCTGTCACGAAAGATTTTAATTACAACAGTATTTGTCCGCGTTCAGTTTAGCCTGCAGCAGCATCAGGCATTTTCCAGGGGCACCACGAGGAGGAACGGACTCACCCCCATACACTGCTTAGTCTTCTTCTGCTTAGAATTTAGAGCATATATTTTGCTCTTCATTTTGGTCTTATACTTAATGTTCTTCTGCTTTTTGATCTTCTGCTTATTGTTCTTCTGTCTCTTGTTCTGTATCTTGTAGTTTGTCTTAACCTTCTTTGTCTTTGTGGTGATGGTACAAAAGCCAATGGAAGTAACGAGGACCAGCTGACTGTGCTGGAACCCGGAGGGTCAGCAGAAGGAAAAGAGCCAATGGCACAACCGAGGACCAGCTGACGTTACTGGACACGGTACTAAGCAGGAGGTACCTGTGCTCCAAAGCATACCAAGGACCAGCAGACGTTGCTGGAACTCGGATACCGACATGGAGGCACCTAGGCCAAAGGCACTGCGGAGAACCAGCTGACGTTACTGGAACCCGGACGGGTAGAAGAAGGTACAAGAGCCAATGCAAGTGACGAGGACCAGCTGATGTGCTGGAACCGGCGGGGCAGCAGAAGGAAAAGAGCCAAAGGCACAACGAGGCCCAGCTGACGTTACTGGGACTAGTTACTAAGCAGGAGGTACTGTGCTCCAAAGCACTACCAAGGACCAGCAGACGTTGCTGGAACTCGGATACCGACATGGAGGCACCTAGGCCAAAGGCACTGCGAGAACCAGCTGACGGTACTGGAACCCGGATGGGTAGCAGAAGGTACCCATGGAAATTAAAGTTGAGGCAGCAGGACTGTTTGCCGTTCACACAGCAGGGGAACAGCTGACATTACTGAACCCCAGTAACACGGGAGCAAGTGTAGACTGTGCTAACGCACTTCCGAGAAACAACTGGCGGTGTTGTAACCCAGGGATGAGAAGAGAACAGGGTGGAGGCAGCAGGACTTTTTGCCGTTCACACAGCAGGGGAACAGCTGACATTACTGAACCCCAGTAACACAGGAGCAAGTGTAGACTGTGCTAACAGCACTTCCGAGAAACAACTGGCGGTGTTGTAACCCAGGGATGAGAAGAGAACAGGGTGGAGGCAGCAGGACTTTTTGCCGTTCACACAGCAGGGGAACAGCTGACATTACTGAACCCCAGTAACACAGGAGCAAGTGTAGACTGTGCTAACAGCACTTCCGAGAAACAACTGGCGGTGTTGTAACCCAGGGATGAGAAGAGAACAGGGTGGAGGCAGCAGGACTTTTTGCCGTTCACACAGCAGGGGAACAGCTGACATTACTGAACCCCAGTAACACAGGAGCAAGTGTAGACTGTGCTAACAGCACTTCCGAGAAACAACTGGCGGTGTTGTAACCCAGGATGAGAAAAGAACAGGGTGGAGGCAGCAGGACTTTTTGCCGTTCACACAGCAGGGGAACAGCTGACATTACTGAACCCCAGTAACACAGGAGCAAGTGTAGACTGTGCTAACAGCACTTCCGAGAAACAACTGGCGGCGTTGTAACCCAGGGATGAGAAGAGAACAGGGTGGAGCAGCAGGACTTTTTGCCGTTCACACAGCAGGGGAACAGCTGACATTACTGAACCCAGTAACACCGGAGCAAGTGTAGACTGTGCTAACAGCACTTCCGAGAAACACTGGCGGTGTTGTAACCCAGGGATGAGAAGAGAACAGGGTGGAGGCAGCAGGACTTTTTGCCGTTCACACAGCAGGGGAACAGCTGACATTACTGAACCCCAGTAACACAGGAGCAAGTGTAGACTGTGCTAACAGCACTTCCGAGCAACAACTGGCGGTGTTGGAGCCCAGGGTCAAGGAGGATGTTTAAATACTAGATCAAGTATTTTCCTTGTTACGTGTCAATTAAAAATGTCTATACTCCAAACAAGAGAAATATAACCTTTAGTACCATAAGATGATGATTTTACTTTAAAAAATATATGTAAATTAATAATGACAAACATAAACGCATACATTAACATGTTGAAAAGCAATGCAAACCACAATAAAAATCGGTTAAATAATCTGCTATACGGTTTTAAATAAAAGCATACAAGTACATATCAGAATCCATTAATGATGGATAAGTAACAGTATGTACACCATTTTCATTTGCTGAATAATATCACTAAAAGTTTTTAAAAATATCTAAAATTTCCATCATGTAATACTGATAATATGTGCCAATCATTTATATTAACAAAAAAAACCTTTAAAAAGTGCATAGTGAAAACAGCTATTTATGCCTGACTGTGGACTTGCAAGCATGACAACGGATAGATAAGGTATATATAGATGAGACTGCATAGCCACAGATGGTGAATGGCGATGTAATACTGTACCTCAATAAAGTGTGCGTTACTACTACATCCTTTTTTTTATATAGCTTTATAAAAGGGTACGTGCATGTATGCTTGCGCCTTTGTTTGGACGCACAGACTGGCTTCCTGCTGTGACGCGTTGGGTATTGGAGCGTCTGTGCGTCTTATGACGCAGACTAACATTCACGGTGCGCATCGTTCATCATCGCAAGCGTACCGACAACACAAAGGCGTTGTCATGACTGCTTTACTCAGTAAACATGCACCTATGATGAAACATACACGCATGTGCCCTATTACATAACAAGCTACAAGAAAAATGCGTGTGAGGTGTGACACAGCTGTTTTGTTAAGGTACAGTATTATATCGACATTGTACAGGTGTCGCTATTCAGTCTGATAAATAGATATCATTCACCTATTCTATCAGTTGTCGTTCTTTCAGCACCACTTACAGGTATATATTTTGCTATTGTGACTATGCACTATTGACTTTACCAAGGTAATGCATGATTTTTGTTAGCGATTATCATGTTTACATGAAGGACCTTTATGATATGGGCTGTTAACTTTCTAATCAAATATGTATTTTTAAAATGACACAAATATAAGTAATGTTGAAGAGGACTATTCCTACATGCATTGTTTGCACAATATTACAGGTGTACATCACGTCCCTTAATCAACATTGGATATTATATTTACTTGTATGCTTTTATTTCAAAGGCAAGAACACTGAAGTATAACCTTCGCACTGCAGCAGTTGTCATAGTTCAACCCACATTATGCACTTCCAACATTGCAGTATTTGAGTCATCATGATGTGAGTTGGATTTGTCTAAGCTATGGAGTGACAAGGTTGACCATCAGTATCCTATAGCATAAGTAGGCTTTTGTGTTTGCATTTGTTTTCGACATGTGCATATCTGTAATAATATGTCACAATTATTTTGTTACAGATTTGTGACAAAGACAAATCATTTTATGGTTTGAAAGTTGACGTTTCAAATGTTTACAGCTTAGAAATCATGGTGTAGCCTCATATCTATGTGTAGCACTAGACACTTTGAGATGTCATGTTTTTTTCACCATGATTAGGTAGCTAGCAGTAATTTTTGCGGACACACAGCAGGGGAACAGCAGGCGTTACTGAACCCCACAAACACATCAGCGATTGTTTTCATCTGTGCATCTAACATTCTGAGCAGCAACTGGCGCTGTTGAAGCCCAGGGTCAAGGAGGGTGTAGGCAGAGGCCTAGTATGAGCGTTTGAAGTTGAAGTTGTAGTTAGCAGCAGTAATTTTTGCAGACACACAGCAGGGGAACAGCAGGCGTTACTGAACCCCACAAAACAATCAGCGATTGTTTTCATCTGTGCATCTAACACTTCTGAGCAGCAACTGGCGCTGTTGAAGCCAGGGTCAAGGAGGGTGTAGGCAGAGGCCTAGTATGAGACGTTTGAAGTTGAAGTTGTAGTTAGCAGCAGTAATTTTTGCCAGACACACAGCAGGGGAACAGCAGGCGTTACTGAACCCCACAAACACATCAGCGATTGTTTTCATCTGTGCATCTAACACTTCTGAGCAGCAACTGGCGCTGTTGAAGCCAGGGTCAAGGAGGTTTATTGCCTTGTTACGTGGCCATTGCAAATGTATGTACTTCAAACAAGAATAAATGAACTTTTACTACAACAATAAAATGATAAATTTCAATTACAAGAATAGAAAAATATTTATACTTGACAGTCCTCTGTGGTTGATAACGTTTAATGGCTAATGAAAATATGGTAACAAATTCAAAGCTTTCGAGACTACTCAGGTGTCTTCATCAGGCTAAGAGTAAAGCCAAAAATGAAGAATCACATATTTCTACACACAACAGGACACAGGAATAGCTAAGACAAGTGAGGGAGGGACAAGTGAGGGGAGACCGGCAACAAAAAGGAGAACAAGGATGAATTATCAGCGCCACACAATCACAGATAAATTAATGAATTTACCTGTGGCAAAAGACTTTTGTATGCCCGGTCATAGCATCATGGATATGGAATTACTGGTATTAAAATATAACTTCAAATATGAGAAACGTACAAAGGTTTCAGAAATAAGCTCATCATGACCTTTGACACTGTTAGTGATGGAATGAATAGATCACATGGATTTATGTCATTCTATATCAATTAAGGAATCTGCGTCTATGCCCTTCCAGGGTCATGAAAACCCAAAAAATACGCCAATGAGAGGGCAATCAAACTTTCTATCCTTATCTAGGAACTGTTCCAATATTTATGTTCATCCTGTGAGATAATGACAGTTCTGATACACGTCACTTACTTGTCTTACCTATTGCACTATTCCTGTGTCCTGTTGTGTATAGAAATATGTGATGCTTATTTTTTTAGTTAGTCTTTCCCTGATGAAGAGACGTGAGTAGCCTTGAAAGCTTGCAATTTGTTTCCATCTTTTCAGTTATCCATTAAAAGGTATCAACCACTGCTGACTCTGAAGTCTAAATATTTTTCTATCTACTGGCTAACACGGTACAAAGATACACATGTTTTCTAATTTCAAGAAGGAAAAATAAAGAAAATACAAATATAAACGCATATATGCACATGCCAAAAATAAATGGAACAACACAACACCCAAAAAATTGGTAACAAAATATAGTGTTGTAAATTTAAGAATAAAAGTCCATTTTTTTTTTTATGAATAATGCTTAAGGAACGCTATGTTAAACCATAACATAGTGAAGACAATGGATTTTGTAATAGTCACTCATCATCATCATCGCAAATTTTATGTGACAGTCAAGACATTTCAATTATTTAAGTTCATAAAATCGTAACTTTCTATAGCATGTATGACATGTCCAGCATGGACTCATCAATGTGATTGATGACACAATAATGTACAATAAAAAATAACCATTTAAAAAAACATTAGGCATTGTTTGTCACAATTTAAGTGTGTGCCTGCAAGTGTAGGTGAAACAAAGGCTACGGATAGCAAAGGTATATTCTATGTCTGTATCAGACAGTGGACAGCCTCTGATGGGTTAATGCCGATGTTATACTGTACGTCAATAAAGTCTGCGGCTGAAATCATGCATTTTTTGCTTGTAGAGTGTTGAAGAGGGTAAAAGAATGTCTGGTTGCGCAAAGCTTTATCCGTCAACACTACCTTCCTACTGTCACGCGTAGGGTAGGGTAGCGTGTGGCAATTAGCTGACTATCAAATGTGAGGTTAGGCTGCGTTATTGCGCACTAGGGAGCAAAAAAAAATACAGCAGTAATAATTTAATGTGTAATACTCACTATGACAAACAAAAAAATTACGTTCCCTCTTTAACAATGTACAAGACTAACAAGCCTAATGGTTGACGCTGACTTAATTGAGATACAGTATTACATCAACATTGTCCATGAGTAACTATGCACTGTGATACCTATATACCAGTATTAATTTATATCTCTTGTGGTTGTTTCAACAGCACTTGCAGGTATAACTACCTATTGTCAGTATGCATGATGCACTTTCTAGATGTAATAATTTATTATTGGACATTATTACCATGTTTACATGCTGGCCATTTCATATATGGTGTTGAAGTTACAGTTGGCATCAGTATGTGTATTTTATAATGTCTGTCATTAATAAAACTCGTGATGATGATGATGAGGATTTAATGATTCGTACATCCATTGACTGCATTATCTTACAGGTACAGATAAAGTTCCTTAAAAAGCATTAATTCATAAGTCTGAAATGTACTTTTATGCATTAATTTCAAAATGTGAAGAGTAGACTATGTTTTATTTTTTGTTACCATTTCTAATAGACATGTGCAGATATGCGCTGTGATGACAAATTATTATTTGTCCATATTTGTCATAAAAATTTATCATTCTAGGCCTGCAAAACTTCACAATTTCATGTTTTCAGCATAACAAGCAGGGTGACGGCTCTTCCCTATTTGGAGCATGTTGGTCATGTGTTTTTTGTCCATGTGTCGCGAACAGGAGACTTCTTGCCGTTCACACAGCAGGGGAACAGCTGGCGTTACTGAACCCCACTAACAGTAGAGCTTGTGTTTTGTTCTGTGGACACGACACTTCTGAGCAGCAACTGGCAGTGTTGGAGCCCAGGGAGTAGAGTTCAGGTGGTAGAAAGATGAACATAACAGGAGACATGGATAACGTTGCGAACCAGTTATTTAATCTGAAAACGGACAGACAAATTCTGGCGAGATCCATGCCTTGTTCATTTTCAGAAAAGTAAGCCGGTCTACATTATCGGAGGATAGTCGCATGCGACGGTCTGTTAGTACACCACCTGCAGCACTAAAGACGCGCTCCGATAATACACTGGCAGCAGGGCAAGCCAGCACCTCCAATGCATACTGGCTAAGCTCTGGCCATGTATCCAGCTTAGAGACCCAAAACTTGAATGGGGAAGAGCCATCTGGGAGTACACTGAGAGGCAAAGCCAAGTAGTCTGTCACCATCTGACGGATACGTTGCCTCCCGCTGACTGGAGCCCTCTCGGATGGTGTAGACATTTGTGGCGCTGCCACAAAACTTTGCCACATTTTGAACATACTGGTCTTTCCCTGTGCAGAGGCACTGCGTGTGCTCCCTCTTGTTGCAGAGCTCTCTACACTGCCTCGACGCACAGAGCTGCTTTGTAAAGCAGTAGCAGCAGCAGTGCTCTCGGCAGTAAGGTAGAACATTAGGGATTGCACCAGTGTGTCTTGGTACTCCCGCATTTTACGCTCCCGGTTCAACGGTGTGATGAGGCTTTTGACATTGTCCCGGTAGCGAGGGTCTAGGAGGGTGTACACCCAATAATCAGACGTCGTGAGAATGTGGGCGATGCGGCGGTCGTTTCTTAGGCACTGCAGCATGAAATCAACCATGTGCTGCAGACTCCCAACTGGCAAGAAACGCTGTCCTCTGCAAGAGGCGTTATCTCTGCCTGCTCTGCATCACCCCACCCTCGCTCTACATACTGACTAGAGCGTTGTGTACCTCCCTCTGGAGCGATGTCTTCCTCCTCCATTGACTCCTCCTCCTCATCCTCCTCACAAAGTGAGCCCTGCCCAGCCCTTTGTGAGGAACCACGTTGCGCTGACTTTCCAGAAGGTGATGGAATTTGTGACTCCTCATCCTCCACCTCTTCCAAAACCTCATCCCTTATTGCTTGCAGTGTTTTTTGAAGCAGGCAGATAAGGGGGACAGTCAGGCTGACTAGTGCATCATCTGCACTCGCCATCCGCGTTGACTCATCAAACGCACGCAAAACGTGGCACATGTCCTTCATAGTGGCCCACTCATTAATGGTGAAGTGTGGACGGCGCAAATTGCGTGTTGATTGCGCCTGATGCAGCTGATACTCCATAACTGCTGGCTGCTGCTCACACAACCGCTCCAACATATGTAACGTTGAATTCCACCTGGTGGATACGTCACATATGATGCGATGTTCAGGAAGGCGCAATCTGCGTTGCAGAGCTGCAATGCGCGATCTGGCCATGCTGGAACGTCGCAAGTGAGCGCACTTAGGCGGACCTTGTGCAGCAGTGCATCAAGATCCGGATAGTCCCTCAAAAAACTCTGCACGACCAAGTTGAGCACATGTGCCAGACATGGTATGTGAGTGAGTTTGCCAAGGCCCCAGAGCTGCCACCAGATTTCGGCCATTGTCACACACTACCAAGCCTGGCTGGAGATTCGCTGGCAAAAACCACACGTCGCTCTCCTGCTTGATGGCATTCCAGACCTCCTGCGCTGTGTGGCTTCGATTCCCCATGGGAATTAATTTCAGAACGGCCTGTTGCCGTTTGGCCACGGCTGTGCTCATATCGGTCGCATCAGGTAAGCGTCCACGGGTCCATGTGGAGGTAGACCGTGACGGCTCCTGCAGCGATGATTCTGAGGAACTGGAGTAGGAGGAGGAGTCAATGTGGACAGACTTTATTCCGGCAATCCTTGGAGTTGGCAGAACACGTACAGCGCCACTCGCAAGATCTGTACCCGGCTCCACAACATTCACCCAATGGGCAGTGAGTGAAAGGTATCGTCCCTGGCCATGGGTACTGGTCCACGCATCGGTGGTCAGGTGGACCTTGCTACTGACGGCGTTTAGTAGCGCATGTTTAATTTTTGCCTCAACATGCTTTTGCAGACCAGGGACGGCTTGCCTGCTGAAATAAAATCGGCTGGGCACATTGTATTGTGGGACTGCCAATGCCATTAATTCACGGAAACTGTCAGTCTCCACCAGCCTGAATGACAGCATTTCAAGGGACAGGAGTTTTGCAATGCCAGCATTCAGAGCCTGTGCTCGTGGATGGTTTGCCGAGTATGGCCGTCTTTTCTCCCATGCCTGTGCTACCGATGGCTGTTTTGTGGCCTGGGTGTGTGAGGATGACAGGGAACTTGCAGCTGTGGGTGGAATAACACTGTGTCTCTGGACAACAGTGACAGAGGTTCTTCCATGGCGATCCTGTGAGGAAGCCGAACCAGCTGTGTGTGAACTGGAGGAAGAGGCTCCAACACGAGCTGAAGATGTAGGTGCTGCTGTAGGTTGGCCTACATCTCCAGTGTGTCTTTGTAACTCAACAAAGTGCTTTGACCGCACATGTTTCCACATATTTGTTGTATTAAGGTTACTGACACTTTTACCTCTTTTAATTTTTTGATTACACAGCTTGCATTTGACATAGCAAATATCATCTGCAACTGTATCAAAAAAGGACCACGCAGAGCAAGTCCTGGGAGCGCCCGGTTTGGCTGTTGGAAGAGAACTGCTCCGAACGGGTGCCAAACTGGAGGCATACAGGCAAGCGAGTCTGCAGCCTACCTCTCCCTACTGTTTGGACCGTTGGGGCAATCTCTTCCTCAGAGCTGCTCCCACCACCTTCCTGTTCCTCACGCCATGTTGGGTCTTGGACCTCATCATCTCCACACTACCCTCTTCCAACACCTGCTGTTGTTGGGTGGTCTGGCCAGCACCATGCTCAACAGAAACTGGCAACTGAGTCTCATCATCATCAGATGCGTTCTGCGGTGTGCTGACCATCGGCACTGGCTCACCCGCCTCTTCAGATTCAGAGAGACACAGCTGTTGCGCATCACTGCATACTGCCTCTTCTTCACATTCCAGAATGCTGCTTGGCTGGGCCCCTGTTTGCAAGCCAACAGATTCTGAGAACAGAAGCAGAGACTCAGCTGGCTCCTGTACAGAGCTCTCTGACTGCCTGGGCAATTTGGCAGGCGGTGAAGAGACTGATGGTTGTTCAACAGTGCTGTGGTCCTGAGAGGAGGTGGAAGCTATTGAAGTCGATGCATTGGCTGCCATCCAACCAACAACGGCTTCAATTTGTTCTTCACGCAGCAGGGGGGTACGCTGAGCTCCTACAAAAGTGCGCATAAAGGAACGCTCACGGGGAAAACTGGTGGATGCTGTGTCACTGGGTGCGGCAGCAGCCACAGAATCCCCACGTCCTCTCCCTGCTGCAAATCCACGGCCTCGACCACGACCACGTGCCTTACTCACTGACTTCTTCATCTTGGTAGATTGATAAAGAAAGTCAGAAAAGTTATAAGGCCTAAGTGTGGTTATTCCTCACAGACTACAGTGAACCTGCAGACAACTGTTCAGTATCTGTGAAAGGCCCCTTTGTGTACTTCTATAGTGTTTGCAACCAATGTATTGTATACGGATGGAAGCGCGTCACACTAATAGATTAGATTTTTTTCCACATAAAATGGAGCAGCACCAATTAGAGAAAAATGGAAGGATGAGGCATGACACACGCTCAGCAGACTACAACCGGCAGTGGTTGAAGAACAAACTGGAGCGTAATCTGCACTCAAAAATGAAAAGCTCACAGACTACAGTGAACACTGAAACACAACTGTTCACTATCTGTGAAAGGCCTCCTTTGTGTACTTCTATAGTGTTTGCAACCAATGTATTGATACGGATGGAAGCGCGTCACACTAATAGATTGATTTTTTTCCACTAAATGGAGCAGCACCAATTAGAGAAAAATGTGAAGGATGAGGCAGTGACACACGCTCAGCAGATACAACCGGCAGTGGTTGAAGAACTAACTGGAGCGTGATCTGCACTCAAAAAATAAAAACTCACAGACTGACAGTGAACACTGAAACACAACTGTTCACTACTGTGAAAGGCCCTTTGTGTACTTCTATAGTGTTTGCAACCAATGTATTGTATACGGATGGAAGCGCGTCACACTAATAGATTAGATTTTTTTCCACTAAAATGGAGCAGCACCAATTAGAGAAAAATGTGAAGGATGAGGCAGTGACACACGCTCAGCAGACTACAACCGGCAGTGGTTGAAGAACTAACTGGAGCGTGATCTGCACTCAAAAAATAAAACTCACAGACTGACAGTGAACACTGAAACACAACTGTTCATATCTGTGAAAGGCCTCCTTTGTGTACTTCTATAGTGTTTGCAACCAATGTATTGTATACGGATGGAAGCGCGTCACACTAATAGATTAGATTTTTTTCCACTAAAATGGAGCAGCACCAATTAGAGAAAAATGTGAAGGATGAGGCAGTGACACACGCTCAGCAGACTACAACCGCAGTGTTGAAGAACTAAACTGGAGCGTGATCTGCACTCACAAAAATAAAACTCACAGACTGACAGTGAACACTGAAACACAACTGTTCACTATCTGTGAAAGGCCTCCTTTGTGTACTTCTATAGTGTTTGCAACCAATGTATTGTATACGGATGGAAGCGCGTCACACTAATAGATTAGATTTTTTTCCACTAAAATGGAGCAGCACCAATTAGAGAAAAATGTGAAGGATGAGGCAGTGACACACGCTCAGCAGATACAACCGGCAGTGGTTGAAGAACAAACTGGAGCGTGATCTGCACTCAAAAAATAAAACTCACAGACTGACAGTGAACACTGAAACACAACTGTTCATACTGTGAAAGGCCCCTTTGTTACTTCTATAGTGTTTGCAACCAATGTATTGTATACGGATGGAAGCGCGTCACACTAATAGATTAGATTTTTTTCCACTAAAATGGAGCAGCACCAATTAGAGAAAAATGTGAAGGATGAGCAGTGACACACGCTCAGCAGACTACAACGGCAGTGGTTGAAGAACTAACTGAGCGTAATCTGCACTCAAAATAAAAGCTCACAGACTGCATGAACACTGAGACAACTGTTCAGTAGCTGTGAAGGCTCCTTTCAGTATTCTATAGTGTTTGCAAACCAATGTATTGTATCGGATGGAAGCACGTCACTAATAGATTGTTTTTTTTAATATAAGGAGCTGCCACCAATTCCACATAAATAAAATAAAAAAAAAAAAGAGTCAGTGACACGTGCAGATGCCTACAAACAGCGGTGGATGCAGAGCAAACTGCAGCGTCACCTGCACTGTCACACACACACCTTGCACAGAGCTGTTAAAACAACACTGGCAAAATGAAGCTTTACACAGCGGTTGGTAAACTAGCCTGCCTCAAGCACAGTAGTACACAAAATCGCAATATCTAACTGTCCCTCAGAGTAGCAGAGTAGCGTTCTGTCCCTAACTGAGTTCACAGCACAGTGACGCTAAAATGGCGGCGGCGCCTTTTATAGTGCATTCTGACATCATTTCAGCAGCCAATCACAGCCATGCCATTAGTTAAGATGACCGCAGCATTACAGGATGTGCCCACACTTCATAAGATTCCTCATTGGCTGACTAAAATCACATTGCCTCTCAAAGAATTATGGGAACTTCCGATTCCGGTATACGATATTGGAAAAAGTATCGGAATTAAGTATCGGAATTCCGATAACGCGAATATCGGCCGATACCCGATACTTGCGGTATCGGAATGCTCAACACTAGTCGTTGACATTTTCACACGGCCAATCTAAAGATTCTCCCCAGCCACCATGGATCCAGTAGCCCATTAGCTTAGCAGTTGCGAGTTTGTCCATGGAGCTGACGGACGTTAAATCCAAGGTTTTGTACCCCAGGAGCAAACCAGATTTGAACCTAAAGTAGCTCTCCCGGACAGGTTCACTGGTGGGCGGGACAAGTTTTTTACTTTCCGGGAAGCATGTAAATTGTATTTTCGGCTGCGGCCGCAGTCGTCGGGGAGTGAGGATCAGAGGGTGGGAATTGTCATCTCGCTCTTACAAGGGGACCCTCAATCCTGGGCGTTCTCTCTCCCCCGGGCTCCCCGGCTCTCCAGTCAGTGGACCGATTTTTTACAGCCCTGGGTCTGGTATATGATGACCCGGATCGGGTCTCCCTTGCTGAAATGAAGTTACGTAGGATACAGCAGGGAGATCGTCCGGCGGAGGAATTTTCTTCAGAGTTCCGTAGGTGGGCCACGGATACTCAGTGGAATGACCCGGCTCTTAAGAGCCAGTTTTGTCAAGGTTTATCTGACAAATTAAAAGATTGTGTTGGCTCAGTATGATTCTCCCCGTCACTGGAGGCCGCTATGGCTCTTGCTATTCGCATTGATAGACGGCTTCGGGAGAGGTGTGGGGTAACTCCGCCCCCTGTGATGACTCCCCTCCTTCTAAAGTCCCTAATATTGAGGTCCCCTGGTTTGTTCCGAGGAACCTATGCAGTTGGGAGGGACATCATTTCGAGGGAGGGGATCGGCGGTGCGCCGCAAAACAAGAGTGTTTCTTCTGCGGGAGAGAGGGACATTTTATTGAGGGGTGTCCATCCGTACTGTACTGAGCAAGAAGTCGCCGGAAAACTATTAATCCCAGGTTGTGTGGTGGACGACAATCTGGGAGTATGTATTTCGTCCCAAGTCCGTCTCAGTTTCTCGTACCAGCGGAGGTGGTGGTAGGAACGAGAACTGAGAGGATTTCTGTTCTTCTGGATAGTGGGGCCGCGGCTAATCTGGTGGACGCTCGGTTTGCCCAGGTGCAAGGTATGCAACTGAGTGTATTGGCCAAACCTATCCCTATATTCTCTATTGACGCCAGGCCTCTCGGTCAAGGTAGCTTTGTGCAAGCCGTGCATAACATAGACCTTCGAGTGGGGGCAATACATAAAGAACTATTGTCTTGTTATGTGTTGGAGGGCCTTCCCACTCCTATTGTGTTGGGACTTCCTTGGTTAACTAAACATAACCCAGTTATTAATTGGCAATCCAGAGAGATAAGCCAGTGGGGTGAATTTTGCAATAGTAACTGCATGAACACGGTCATCGGTACGGTCGTGCCTAGAACCTTACCTCCTTTTCTGGAGGACTTTGAGGATGTGTTTTCAGAGAAGGGTGTCAAGAATTACCTCCTCATCGCGCAATGACTGTGCTATAAAATTGCTTCCTGATGCTAAGTTACCAAAATCTAGGTTTATAACCTTTCTGGTCCTGAGAGGCAAGCTATGAAGGATTACATTTGGAAAGTCTGGCCAAGGGGCATATTAGACCTTCATCTTCCCCAGTGGCCGCGGGGTTCTTCTTTGTGAAGAAAAAAGATGGAGGCCTACGCCCTTGCCTGGATTTCCGTGAGCTTAATCGGATTACGGTCCGAGATCCGTATCCCTCCCACTTATTCCTGATCTCTTCAATCAGATTGTGGGCGCCAAATGGTTCTCTAAATTGGATCTCAGGGGGGCGTATAATCTGATTAGGATAAAGGAGGGGGATGAGTGGAAGACGGCGTTTAACACTCCGGAGGACATTATGAGAACCTTGTCATGCCTTTCGGTCTGACTACTGCCCCGGCGGTGTTTCAACATTTTGTTAATGACATCTTTCGCCACCTAGTGGGACAGTTTGTTGTCATTTATCTAGATGACATCTTAATTTACTCGCCGGATCTTGTGTCTCATCAGGAGCATGTGAGACAAGTGTTGCAGATCTTGCGAGATAATAAACTGTACGCCAAATGGGAGAAGTGTGTATTCGCTGTACAAGAACTTCAGTTTTTAGGATTCTTGGTGTCAGCCTCCGGTTTCCGTATGGACCCTGGGAAAGTGAAGGCTGTGCTTGAATGGGATCGGCCAGAGGATCTTAAAGCACTGCAGCGTTTCCTGGGGTTTGCTAACTACTACCGGAAATTTATTCGTAATTTCTCATCTGTTGTCAAACCTCTCACTGACATGACAAAAAAAGGGACGGATTTTTCTAGGTGGTCTGACAAAGCTTGTCAAGCATTTTCCTCCTTGAAAAAATGTTTTGCTTCAGCACCCATACTCATCCAACCTGATGCATCACAACCGTTCATTGTGGAGGTAGACGCATCTGACGTAGGAGTGGGTGCGGTATTATCTCAAGGTCCGTCCCCTGGTAAATGGCATCCGTGCGCTTTCTTCTCTAAAAAATTGTCGTCCGCCGAGAGGAATTATGATGTCGGCAATAGGGAACTCTTGGCCATTAAGTTGGCTTTTGAAGAGTGGCGTCACTTTTTGGAGGGGGCAGTCCACCCGGTCACCGTCATTACTGATCACAAGAACCTGCTGTATTTAGAGTCTGCAAAACGTCTGAATTCCAGACAAGCTAGATGGTCGTTGTTTTTTACCAGGTTTAATTTTGTCGTCACATATCGTCCTGGGTCAAAAAATGTAAAGGCTGATGCCTTATCTCGTAGTTTCCCGGGGGCCGGGAAGACGGATAGACCCGGTTCCTATTCTTCAGGAGGGAGTTGTGGTGTCGGCTGTATGCTCTGAGCTTGAGGAGGAGGTATTGGAGGCTCAGGGGACGCCCCTGTAGGACCTCCAGGGAAACTGTTTGTTCCAGATCAGTTAAGACAAAAGGTTATCGAGGCACATCATAATTCTGCTTTGGCAGGACACCCAGGGAGTAAAGCAACTGTAGATCTCGTTTCTCGCCGGTTTTGGTGGCCTAACCTAAATAAAGAGGTGGTATCTTTTGTCGCGTCCTGTGGGGTATGTGCGCGTTCTAAGACCCCACATACCCGTCCGTCTGGGGCCCTTTTACCGTTGAAAATCCCGGAGCGTCCATGGACCCATCTGTCTATGGACTTCATTACGGACCTCCCTCCGTCGTCAGGGAAAACTGTCATACTAGTTGTAGTTGACAGGTTCAGCAAAATGGCACATTTTATTGCTCTTCCTGCTCTTCCTAATGCTAAAACTCTGGCGCAGGTGTTCATTGGGGAGATTGTGAGACTTCACGGGTTGCCTTCCGATGTGGTGTCGGATCGGGGGTCTCAGTTTGTGTCCAAATTCTGGAAGGCATTTTGTTCTCGTAGGGGGATGCAGTTGTCATTTTCTTCGGCTTTTCATCCGCAGACCAATGGTCAGACAGAGCGTCTGAATCAGAGCTTAGAGACATATCTCCGGTGTTTTGTCTCAGAGAACCAGGAGGACTGGTCTTCTTTCTTGCCTCTGGCAGAGTTCGCTCTTAACAATAGGCGGAGCGAGTCCACTGGTAAGTCCCCGTTTTTTGGGGCATATGGTTTTCACCCCCAGTTTTGTACTTTCAATGGGGGGGCTCTTCTGGGGTTCCTGAGGAGGAACGATTTTCGTCGTCACTTGCTTCAGTGTGGAGAGGTGTGCTTAATAATCTGAGCACTATGGGGAACCGATACAAACGTATGGCTGATAGGAGGAGAGTGTCTGGTCCGGACCTAAGTGTGAACGATCTGGTATGGTTGTCTACCAAGAATATAAAACTTAAGGTTCCCTCCTGGAAACTCGGTCCCAGATTCATCGGGCCATACAGGATCAGTTCAATAGTTAATCCGGTGGCTTTCCGTCTTGACCTCCCTCCTACATTTAAAATCCACAATGTGTTCCACAAATCGTTGCTTAAGAGGTATGTGGCACCAGTTATACCGTCACCTCTACCTCCTCCTCCAGTGGTGGTCAATGGTAATTTGGAGTTTCAGGTATCGAAGATCATTGACTCACATCGGAATCGCCGGTCCCTTCAGTACCTTGTTCATTGGAGGGGGTATGGTCCTGAGGAGAGGATGTGGGTTTCTGCGTCGGATATTAACGCAGACCGTTTGGTTCGGGCCTTCCACACTACTCACCCAGATAGACCAGGCCCTGAGGGTCCAGAGGCCCCTGTAGAAGGGGGGGTACTGTCACGGGTGTGTCGCGGCGGAGATCGTCGCGATTGCACACCCTGACTTCGCACAGCTGAGTTTCTGGTGCTGGGTGTTTTTCGGCACTGAGGGAGTTAATCCTTTCTCTCTCGGTGCTGGGCTGACCAGCCTCCCCCAGCTGCGTTTGATGTTTTGTTAATTAGCTTCCTTCTTATACCTGCTGGTCTGGGGGGAAGTTGCCGGTGAAAGCATTCATTCAGACCAGCAGAGCGGATCGTTTCTGAGAAGACTTAAGCTAAGAGTGCCTGTTGTGGTTTTTCCTCTCCTTGCTTATTGTTTATCTCCTTAACCTTTTGTGTTCCTCTGTAGTGGAAGTGTGGTATGCGAGGCTGTGTTTTCTTTACCCCTTGTCTGTCTTGTTTGTCTAAGACTGTGTGTAAGCTGTGACCTGCCCATTCCCTGTGGTGGTAATCAGGGTCCTTCTCAGGACTAGATTACAGTGTCAGGGATCTACAGGAGACAGGGTTACGCTGGCGGCCTGGACCTCTGTACCATTAACAGTACCTCCAGGTAGAGGGACTAGTCAGGACCCCAGTTCAGGGTCAGCATAGACCCCGGTCCACCTCTATCCAGTGACAGCGTGACACGTACACAGTATTGACCCACAATACATAGGATATTATGTCAGGTAAGACATTGCTGGCAGATACTATGTATACATGTTGATTTTCTCTATTATATGATATTTAGAATGATGTCACATTAGATATAAGTTGCTATCTTTGAATATATCTGTAATACGTCGTGACATTCTGTCAGCTGTCCTGTGTGGTGTAGTAAATAGAGGATCTGTCGGCTCTCCTGTGTGATGTAGTATATAGAGGATCTGTCGGCTCCCTGTGTGGTGTAGTATATAGAGGATCTGTCGGCTCTCCTGTGTGATGTAGTATATAGAGGATCTGTCAGCTCTCCTGTGTGGTGTAGTATATAGAGATCTGTCAGCTCTCCTGTGTGGTGTTAGTATATAGAGGATCTGTCAGCTCTCCTGTGTCGTGTAGTATATAGAGGATCTGTCGGCTCTCCTGTGTGGTGTAGTATATAGAGGATCTGTCGGCTCTCCTGTGTGGTGTAGTATATAGAGGATCTGTCGGCTCCCTGTGTGGTGTAGTATATAGAGGATCTGTCAGCTCTCCTGTGTGATGTAGTATATAGAGGATCTGTCAGCTCTCCTGTGTGGTGTAGTATATAGAAGATCTGTCAGCTCTCCTGTGTGGTGTAGTATATAGAGAATCTGTCGGCTCTCCTGTGTGGTGTAGTATATAGAGGATCTGTCAGCTCTCCTGTGTGGTGTAGTATATAGAGGATCTGTCGAGCTCTCCTGTGTGGTGTAGTATATAGAGGATCTGTCGGCTCTCCTGTGTGGTGTAGTATATAGAGGATCTGTCAGCTCTCCTGTGTGGTGTAGTATATAGAGGATCTGTCGGCTCTCCTGTGTGGTGTAGTATATAGAGGATCTGTCAGCTCTCCTGTGTGGTGAGTATATAGAGGATCTGTCAGCTCTCCTGTGTGGTGTAGTATATAGAGGATCTGTCGGCTCTCCTGTGTGGTGTAGTATATAGAGGATCTGTCAGCTCTCTGTGTGGTGTAGTATATAGAGGATCTGTCAGCTCTCCTGTGTGGTGTAGTATATAGAGGATCTGTCAGCTCTCCTGTGTGGTGTAGTATATAGAGGATCTGTCAGCTGTCCTGTGTGTGCAGTATATAGAGGATCTGTGAGCTGTCCTGTGTGGTGTAGTATATAGAGGATCTGTAGCTGTCTGTGTGGTGTAGTATATAGAGGATCTGTCACTCTGTGTGGTGAGTATATAGAGAATCTGTCACTCTTCTGTGTGGTGTAGTATTAGAGGATCTGTCGGCTCTCCTGTGTGGTGTAGTATATAGAGGATCTGTCAGCTCTCCTGTGTGGGTAGTATATAGAGGATCTGTCAGCTCTCCTGTGTGTGTTAGTATATAGAGGATCTGTCAGCTCTCCTGTGTGATGTAGTATATAGAGGATCTGTCGGCTCCCCTGTGTGGTGTAGTATATAGAGGATCTGTCGCTCTCCTGTGTGGTAGTATATAGAGGATCTGTCGCTCTCCTGTGTGGTGTAGTATATAGAAGATCTGTCAGCTCTCCTGTGTGGTGTAGTATATAGAGGATCTGTCGCTCTCCTGTGTGGTGTAGTATATAGAGGATCTGTCGCTCTCCTGTGTGGTGTAGTATATAGAGGATCTTCAGCTCCCTGTGTGGTGTAGTATATAGAGGATCTGTCAGCTCTCCTGTGTGTGTAGTATATAGAGGATCTGTCAGCTCTCCTGTGTGGTGTAGTATAGAAGATCTGTCAGCTCTCCTGTGTGGTGTAGTATATAAAGATCTGTCAGCTCTCCTGTGTGGTGTAGTATATAGAGATCTGTCGGCTCTCCTGTGTGGTGTAGTATATAGAGGATCTGTCAGCTCTCCTGTGTGGTGTAGTATATAGAGGATCTGTCAGCTCTCCTGTGTGTGTAGTATATAGGGGATCTTTCGCTCTCCTGTGTGTGTAGTATATAGAGGATTCTCAGCTCTCCTGTGTGGTGTAGTATATAGAGGATCTGTCAGCTCTCCTGTGTGATGTAGTATATAGAGATTGTCGGCTCTCCTGTGTGGTGTAGTATATAGAGGATCTTCAGCTCTCCTGGTGGTGTAGTATATAGAGGATCTGTCGCTCTCCTGTGTGTGTAGTATATAGAGGATCTGTCAGCTCTCCTGTGTGGTGTAGTATATAGAGGATCTTCAGCTCTCCTGTGTGGTGTAGTATATAGAGGATCTGTCGCTCTCCTGTGTGTTGTAGTATATAGAGGATCTGTCAGCTCTCCTGTGTGGTGTAGTATATAGAGGATCTGTCAGCTCTCCTGTGTGGTGTAGTATATAGAGGATCTGTCAGCTTCCTGTGTGGTGTAGTAATAGAGGATTTTAGCTTCTGTGTGGTGTAGTATATAGAGGATCTGTCAGCTCTCCTGTGTGTGTAGTATATAGAGGATCTGTCGGCTCTCCTGTGTGGTGTAGTATATAGAGGATCTCTCACTCTCCTGTGTGGTGTAGTATATAGAGGATCTGTCAGCTCTCTGTGTGGGTAGTATATAGAGGATCTGTCGGCCTCCTGTGTGGTGTAGTATATAGAGGATCTGTCAGCTCTCCTGTGTGGTGTAGTATATAGAGGATCTGTCAGCTCTCCTGTGTGGTGTAGTATATAGAGGATCTGTCAGCTCTCTGTGTGATGTAGTATATAGAGGATCTGTCGCTCCCTGTGTGGTGTAGTATATAGAGGATCTGTCGGCTCTCTGTGTGTGTAGTATATAGAGGATCTGTCGCTCTCCTGTGTGGTGTAGTATATAGAGATCTGTCAGCTCTCCTGTGTGGTGTAGTATATAGAGGATCTGTGGCTCCCTGTGTGGTGTAGTATATAGAGGATCTGTCGGCTCTCTGTGTGGTGTAGTATATAGAGATCTTCAGCTCCCCTGTGTGGTGTAGTATATAGAGGATCTGTCAGCTCTCCTGTGTGGTGTAGTATATAGAGGATCTGTCAGCTCTCCTGTGTGGTGTAGTATATAGAGATCTGTCAGCTCTCCTGTGTGGTGTAGTATATAGAGATCTGTCGCTCTCCTGTGTGGTGTAGTATATAGAGAATCTGTCGGCTCCCTGTGTGGTGTAGTATATAGAGGATCTGTCAGCTCTCCTGTGTGGTGTAGTATATAGAGGATCTGTCAGCTTCCTGTGTGGTGTAGTATATAGAGGATCTGTCGGCTCTCCTGTGTGGTGTAGTATATAGAGGATCTGTCAGCTCCCTGTGTGGTGTAGTATATAGAGGATCTGTCAGCTCTCCTGTGTGGTGTAGTATATAGAGGATCTGTCAGCTCTCCTGTGTGGTGTAGTATATAGAGGATCTGTCAGCTTCCTGTGTGGTGTAGTATATAGAGGATCTGTGAGCTTCCTGTGTGGTGTAGTATATAGAGGATCTGTCAGTCCTGTGTGGTGTAGTATATAGAGGATCTGTCGCTCTCCTGTGTGGTGTAGTATATAGAGGATCTGTCTGCTGTGTGGTGCAGTATATAGAGATCTGTCATCTCTCTGTGTGGTGTAGTATATAGAGGATCTGTCGGTCTCCTGTGTGGTAGTATATAGAGGATCTGTCAGCTCTCTGTGTGGTGTAGTATATAGAGGATCTATCAGCTCTCCTGTGTGGTGTAGTATTGAGGATCTGTCAGCTCCCCTGTGTGGTGGTATTAGAGAATCTGTCACTCTTCTGTGTGGTGTAGTATATAGGGATCTGTCATCTCTTCTGTGTGGTGTAGTTATAGAGGATCTGTCGCTCTCTGTGTGGTGCAGTATA
The DNA here is from genome assembly GCA_033576555.1 of Oophaga sylvatica. Taxonomy (NCBI): domain Eukaryota; kingdom Metazoa; phylum Chordata; class Amphibia; order Anura; family Dendrobatidae; genus Oophaga; species Oophaga sylvatica. The sequence continues at coordinate 20,307 of JARQOD010006808.1, read as the reverse complement.
TAGAGGATCTGAGAGCTGTCCTGTGTGGTGTAGTATATAGAGGATCTGTTGCTTCCTGTGTGGTGTAGTATATAGAGAATTGTCGGCTCTCCTGTGTGGTGCAGTATATAGAGAATCTTCATTCTTCTGTGTGGTGTAGTATATAGAGGATCTGTCGCTCTCCTGTGTGGTGTAGTATATAGAGGATCTGTCAGCTCTCTGTGTGGTGTAGTATATAGAGGATCTGTCGGCTCTCCTGTGTGGTGTAGTATATAGAGGATCTGTCGGCTCTCTGTGTGGTAGTTATAGAGGATCTGTCAGCTCCCTGTGTGGTTAGTATATAGAGGATCTGTCAGCTCTCCTGTGTGGTGTAGTATATAGAGGATCTGTCAGCTGTCCTGTGTGGTGCAGTATATAGAGGATCTGTGAGCTGTCCTGTGTGGTGTAGTATATAGAGGATCTGTCAGCTCCCTGTGTGGTGTAGTATATAGAGGATCTGTAGCTGTCCTGTGTGGTTAGTATATAGAGGATCTGTCGGCTGTCCTGTGTTGTGTAGTATATAGAGGATCTGTCAGCACTCCTGTTTGGTGTAGTATATAGAGGATCTGTCAGCTCTCCTGTGTGGTGTAGTATATAGAGGATCTGTCGGTTGTCCTGTGTGGTGTAGTATATAGAGGATCTGTGTGGCCCAGCTATGTCAGGCACACATAATCCAGGAAAATGCACAGGAAGGTAACCGCAGAAGCTTGATATCCATTCACGTCACTCACACTTTCAGACACACCATTAGGGGTATAAGAGGTAGTGACACGTAGCAGTCAGCTCAGTCAAGCTTCCTGTCTAAGGACAGTTCAGTCTGTTTCCTGTCTTCGGACAGCTCAGATCAGCAGAGAGTTCAGTCAGTCAGCTTCCTGTCTTAGGACAGTGTAGTTCAGTGTCAGTCCAGTCTGGACTTGGAGGATACTGAGAGCTGTTCAGTGAGCTCTGGAGAAAGCTGACATTTCCATCAAATCTACAAGTGCTTATGTTAAGAGCGAGAGCAGGGCGAAGGGCACAGTGGAGAAGTAAGAGTGAAAAAGGGACAGACACCCTCACTCAGTTAACCGGACACCGGGGTCCGAGGCGTTGCTAGCGCTTCACGCTTAGTAACAAGATAACCAGAGGCTTTCTGGACTACAAGTAGCAGAAGGTAGCCCTAAGCGCTGATACGTAAACGGAGTCAGGGGGAACAAGGACTTTTAGCAGGGCCCTGCATAGAGGGACTCTGTTCTCACCAACTAAAAGGCTCCACCACAATGTCAGCCGGGCTTGGCAGCTATTGAGAAAAGCTGGAGATTGCAGAGTTAACTTCGCTTCATGCAAGTTTGGACTCACATACATATGAAGTAAAGGAGGCCTCTAACCTGCTCAGCGGTTATCCTGAATGTGCATTCTCCACCCCGACCAGCTCCCCGGGACCTGCCTGAAACATCTGCAAGTAAAGGTATGGAGAGAAGCTGCATTGTGTGTGACTGAATTCTTAACTACACCCTGCATCATCACCATAGACTTCCAGGGACCAGTCTCACCTGTGGGAGACCAACCATCTAGCTGCCGCATAACATCCCCTGTGAAGATCCTTATAGCAGCGCTGGTCCAAGTGATCAGATACCACAGGTGGCGTCACGAACTAACTACAAATCCCCTGTAAATATCCCCATTGCATGACTGCCAGGGCCACGGACCGAGCTCCGCTGCCAGTGACAAATCCCATATATTTCCATGGGCTCGGCTCCGAGTACCCCATAGCCCTGGTATCCACATATGTGGTGCGCGTCATCTTCAACTTGGCGTCACGAACAGGATGCGAAGCTTGCAATTGTGAGTCCTGTGTGCCTATTGAACTGTTTGGTGAAAAAGACTGTTTGCTGTATTTGGCGCCATTTTACCGCCATTTTTGCCGTCATATTCGCGCCCTAAGGCGCTGGTGAAGAAGGTGGGCGTGCATTTGTGGGCGTACCTGAAAGAGCGCGCTGTTCCTAGTCCCGCCCCCAACTCTGACGCGGCGGCAGGTCCTGTGGGAGCGGAAGTGAACGCTCTGACCTCACAGCGCCAGCGACAAAGGTCCTGTCTCCACCGCTGTGCCTGCGACGCTGCAGCCTTTGAAAGAGGTAGGCTCCGATTAAACAGGGGGGCACCAACATGTCGCAGCAACCGGCAGACGGAGCGGCCCCCGCCGGAGGCCCCAATAGCCCACCGCTTGGCATTGTAGTGCAGGATGGAGGTGCGGGCCCCTCACCTGGTCCGGTGGTCCCGCTCATGCCCCTAACGCTCCCATACATGCCAGGAGCGAAGTGGCTCCCTCAGTACAGCGGCGAGCCAGACACCCTGCCAGGGTTTAAATGGAAAATATGTAGCATCCTAGACATGTACTCAATGACTGAAAAGCAAAAAGCTGCTGTGGTAATAGGACAGTTAGCTGGTGCGGCTGAGAGAGAAGTAGAGACTTGGACCACTGCAGACCAGGAGTCGGTACCTGCGATTCTCTTAAAGCTACAGGCCATCTTTGAGGACCGCACAGAAACGGATCTCCGGATGGCATTTTATCAGTGCTCCCAGAGACCAGGTGACAGCATTAGGGACTACGCCTGCCGACTACAGGGGGCCCTGCGAGCTCTCAAACAGGCTAACCCTGCAAGTGCCATTGACGAAAGCAAAATGTTGAAAGAACAATTTGTACGGGGACTGAGGTCTCCAGCGGAAGGCAGGACTGTAAACTGGTGGTACTTGGATCATCCAGATGCCACTTTTGATGCCCTAAAGGACATGGCAATAAAAGGACTGCGACCCTTGGAAAAGCCAGAGGTGGCAAATCAGTATCACCCGGGTGTAGCCACTCTAAAGCCGGCAGTACCCACCTTTTCCCCGCAGGTGGCAGAAGCTAAAACGCAGGTGGCGCCCCCTAGTGAGTTGGAATGTCTGCGCTCAGAAGTGCGCCAGCTGACTAAGAACCTGGCCACTGTAATGAATGCCCTGCAACTGCGGAAAGAAGAAGGAGGAAAGATCCTACTAGCCGACTGTCCGGAGGATGTCCCTTGGATGAACCGGAGGAAATGGAGGACGTCGCCTCACCGGAGGAGGACCACGCCACCCCCAGGAGCGACTCCTGATCAACACCATCCTCGCCGAGAGATCATCTGCTACCGCTGCAACCAAAAAGGTCATATAGCTCAGCAATGTCCTTTAAACGAGCCGATCCTGGGTCAGAGGGCCAACACCCAGGAGTAGACTCATCAGGCCCTTAGACTGGAACCGCAGGTTCGTGGGTGGACGACCCTACCTGTCCATCATTCTGGACGGGATTGCAATTCCTGCACTGCTGGACACTGGATCTCAGGTGACCATAATACCTGATGTCCTTTATAATAAATTTTGGTCAAAGGACAGTCTCCAGCCCCCGAGCCCTGACTTTACAGTGTACGCCACCAATGGTTCTCCTGTTGAAGTATTTGGAGCCAAAAATGTGGACGTAAAAGTGGGCAGAGTGGAGCTGAAGGATCAGGGACTTCTAGTAGTGAGGACTGTAAATGAGGAAAATGGCTTAAATGTGATATTAGGTACTAACATTATCAGTAACTGTCTGGGAGAAGTTGTGTTTTTGCTCCAACAGCTCGCTGAAGTTGCCAAGCCAAAGCAGAAGGGAGTGATCCAGAGGGAGATCCGGGCCCTTATGTGCCAGCAGCAAGCGAAGCTTACAGATGGTGAAATCGGTAATGTACGGGTCACGGACCCGAATCCCATTGTAATACCCCCAATGAGTGAAATGTTAATATGGTGTAGAGCAGCCATAGGTCTGAGGGGACAGAACTACCAAGCAGTGGTAGAGCCCCATCGTTCAGAGCACAGACCTACACTCTTAACTGCTAGAGGGGTAGTGGAAGTAATAAATGGGAGAGTACCAGTACGACTTCTCAACTGGGGAGATGATGAAGTAAATTTACCACGTTATGCCACAGTTGCTAAATTACATGCCGTAGATAACAATTCTATCCTCACAACCGAGTCCTTAGCCTCCCGCCAACCAGCGGGAATAATGATCCGGCAACCCCGGTAGCGGATTGGTGTCAGCAGCTTCATATAGGGACAGACACCACTTCCGTCCACCAGAAACAGGGGGTACTATGGGTGGTACAAGAGTACGCACAAGTATTTAGCAAACACCCACTTGACTTTGGGACAATTAAGGGAGTACAGCATCATATCCCTACAGGCAGTCATCCTCCCATCAAAGAGCCGTACAGGCCTATACCTCCAGCCCACTATCAGAAAGCTAAGGAAATGTTGCGTGACATAAAGGAAGCCGGGGTGATAAGGGATAGTTGTAGTCCCTGGGCAGCACCTCTAGTTCTAGTTAAGAAAAAGGATGGTAGCATGAGAATGTGTGTAGATTACAGACAAGTAAATCGCATAACACATAAAGATGCATACCCATTACCACGCATAGAGGAATCCTTAGCTGCTCTGATAACGGCTAACTACTTTTCTACCCTCGACCTTACTAGTGGGTACTGGCAAGTAGCTGTGGCTGAGGAGGATCGGGAGAAAACTGCTTTCACCACCCCAATGGGACTCTGCGAGTTTGACAGAATGCCGTTTGGCCTCAGCAGTGCCCCAGGAACATTCCAGAGAGTGATGGAGAGCTGTCTGGGACATCTCAATTTTGAAACCGTGTTGCTGTACCTGGACGACGTGATTGTGTACTCCAAGACATATGAAGATCATCTGAAGCACCTGGCAGAGGTATTCGAGTCACTGTCCAAGTATGGGATGAAACTGAAGCCCTCAAAGTGCCATCTGCTCAAACGGAAGGTACAGTACTTGGGACATATTGTCAGTTCCGAAGGAGTAGCGCCGGACCCCGAGAAGGTCACAGCCATCCAGAAATGGCCGGAGCCGAAGAATCTAAAGGAGGTGCGTCAGTTCTTGGGACTAACAGGTTACTACAGGAGGTTTGTAAAAGATTACACCAAGAAAGCGGCGCCTTTACAGGACCTCCTGGTCGGACAACCTCTCGAGCAGAAACCCTCCATTCAATTGGGGTAAAGAACAAGCTGAGGCATTCAAAGAGATGAAAGAGATCCTGACCGGCTTTGAAATCTTAGCCTACCCTGATTACAGCCAACCGTTCCTGCTGTAAACCGATGCCAGTAACGAGGGATTGGGAGCGGTCCTCAGTCAGAAGCAGAATGGCCAAGAAAAAGTCATCGCATATGCCAGCAGAAAGCTCAGGCCAACTGAGAGGAACCCGGAAAACTATAGCAGCTTCAAACTGGAGTTCCTAGCGCTGGTCTGGGCCATTACCGAAAGATTCAAACATTACCTTGCCTCCAACAAGTTCACTGCGTACACAGACAACAACCCCTTGACGCACCTTGAAACAGCCAAGCTGGGAGCCATGGAGCAACGTTGGATGGCTCGGCTGTCAAACTATCAGTTTACCATCAAGTACAGAGCGGGCCGTAAAAATGCTAACGCGGACGCCTTGTCCAGAATGCCGCATGAATCCGACACGGAGGAAGAATCAGATGATCTGGAAGAAATCGAGCTACCTGCGTTCCACCGAAATGGGATGGTCCAAGACCAACGAGTCTACAGAAAGCGGTGTGGTGAGATGTTGAACCCTTTACCTCATCACAGCTGGAAGGAGACTCAGGACAGCGATCCAGTGGTCAGCCGTGTCAAGGAGCTGATAAGACAGGAAGGTTCCTCCTTGGAGAAAGACGCACCCATACCAGCAAAGCTCCTGTGGAATGAGAGAAGCCGGTTGTTCATCTACCGTGAGAAGTTGTGCAGGAGATACGTCAACCCAAGGACCCATGAGATGGTTTGGCAGATAGTGGTCCCCAGAGCAGACATCCAAATGGTGTTAGAAGCCTACCACGATCAAGCGGGACACTTTGGCTGGAAAAAGCTGGAGACCCTGTTGAGGTGTCGGTTCTACTGGGTAGGGATGCGCAGCTCCATCGAGAAGTGGTGCCGGAACTGTGGACCCTGTTGCCTCAGACGAAAAGACTACTGTAGTCAGAAGGCACCTTGCAGCCTATCCGGACGACTCGTCCCCTGGAGATCGTGGCATTGGATCACGTCAAGTTGTCACCAAGCAGGTCGGGATACTCATATGCCCTAACCATGGTGGATCACTATTCCAAATTTCTGGTGGTAGCCCCGGTCAAAGATCTGACAGCAGAGACAGCAGCAAGAACCTTCCAAGCAAGTTTCTGCAGACCACACGGATATCCGGAGCAGGTGCTGACTGATCGAGGTCCTGCATTCGAAGCTGAACTGTTTAAGGAATTCTGTCACTTATATGGGTGTAAGAAGATCAGAACAACACCGTACCACCCTCAGACCAATGGCCTTTGTGAAAAGATGAATCACATTGTCATCGACTTACTGAAATCTGTACCATTGGAAGAAAGAAATCGGTGGCCTGACTTGCTACCTGACCTGGTTGACTTGTACAACCACATACCAGTAAGTTCCACCAACTGCACTCCAGCCTACCTTATGAGAGCAAGACCCGGAAGACTGCCAATGGATTTGGAACTTGGTGTGGTAGAACCAGAGGCTGATGACAGTGCTGAAGATTGGGACACAACTCGACAAGAACAGTACAGGAGAGTACAAGCCTGCGTGGAAGACAGTCTCAATAAAGTAAGAGAAAGGGAAGAGAAGAACTACAACAAAAATGCTCCCGCTAAGCCTTTGATGCCTGGAGAAATTGTGCTAAAAGAAAAAGAAGAATGCACAAATTGATCAGTGGGAACAGGAGCCATATGTCGTGCAAAATTCCAATTTTGATAACAGAAAGACCTGTACCATCAGCAAGGATGGAGGAAAAACGACTGCAACTGTGTCTAGAGATCATCTAAAGTTGTGTCCGGGCCCATTAAAGCTTCGTGAGGAAGAACCTGTTGTCCTTCAGAAAGAAAATGATGAAGCGGTCATACATACGGATTTGGGAGATTTACCTGCGGATTGGCCCAGAATGGGAGACGCTGTAATTATTCCTGTGCTGCAGTTTTATCAACCGCAAGAGGAGTCTCTACATCCAGTCATACCAATTGTGCCAGTTGAGCCAGTTCCAGAAGGACCTGTTCCGGCAGACCCTCAACCATTGGAACCACAAGAAGCAGCACCACAAGAAGTGGAGTCCCCTGGTGAAGCAGTACCGCATCGCCCAGTCGCTAGCATGCTTGCCAGGTCCCTAGAGAGGTGGAGTCGTATCTATAGTTTGCCGTTACGCAGAACAGACAGGCTAGAGACTACTATACCTGATGCTACCCCACGTAGGTCAGAACGTATCACTAAAGGAAGATTACCTATTCGTTATCAAGAGTAGTCTAGTAAATTAGTTTAGCAAGACCCAGACAGGGTTTACTGTTACTGACAAATTGTATAAAGTTTTACAAAGAAGATTTTTGCACTTTAATAGAAGTTAAAGTATTAATGTGATTTCTATTGATATGTCTTGAAATGTGTCTTTTCTCATGCATGGACTGCGTGGCTGTGGACTGTGCCAGCCCAAAAACTTTCAATGTACATAGTTTGCACTACGGTGCTACATCTTGGTTTTACACGAAACCATTACTTACTCTGAAAGAAAACCCGTATGGTGTGGCCTAGAGTGAGGTCTGCATTCAGAAGTCCTGCAGCCCACCCAGGACCCACGTGGGAGGTTTGGTGCGGGTCCTCCACAAGAATTTGTCTTGTATTATGAGAATGTTTTGATACTTTTGATACTTTTGTATTTTTTCTAATGTACAAATTGTAACGTTCAAGAATTCGTACCTCCCGGATGGGAAGAGTTAAAATGTTGTTGTTATACGCAAAAACAAAAATGTTTTTCTTTTTCTCTTTTACAGCCCGGGAGTGCTGTGTTTAACCAAGGGGGGATGTGTGGCCCAGCTATGTCAGGCACACATAATCCAGGAAAATGCACAGGAAGGTAACCGCAGAAGCTTGATATCCATTCACGTCACTCACACTTTCAGACACACCCATTAGGGGTATAAGAGGTAGTGACACGTAGCAGTCAGCTCAGTCAAGCTTCCTGTCTAAGGACAGTTCAGTCTGTTTCCTGTCTTCGGACAGCTCAGATCAGCAGAGAGTTCAGTCAGTCAGCTTCCTGTCTTAGGACAGTGTAGTTCAGTGTCAGTCCAGTCTGGACTTGGAGGATACTGAGAGCTGTTCAGTGAGCTCTGGAGAAAGCTGACATTTCCATCAAAGCTACAAGTGCTTATGTTAAGAGCGAGAGCAGGGCGAAGGGCACAGTGGAGAAGTAAGAGTGAAAAAGGGACAGACACCCTCACTCAGTTAACCGGACACCGGGGTCCGAGGCATTGCTAGCGCTTCACGCTTAGTAACAAGATAACCGGAGGCTTTCTGGACTACAAGTAGCAGAAGGTAGCCCTAAGCGCTGATACGTAAACGGAGTCAGGGGGAACAAGGACTTTTAGCAGGGCCCTGCATAGAGGGACTCTGTTCTCACCAACTAAAAGGCTCCACCACAATGTCAGCCGGGCTTGGCACCTATTGAGAAAAGCTGGAGATTGCAGAGTTAACTTCGCTTCATGCAAGTTTGGACTCACATACATATGAAGTAAAGGAGGCCTCTAACCTGCTCAGCGGTTATCCTGAATGTGCATTCTCCACCCCGACCAGCTCCCCGGGACCTGCCTGAAACATCTGCAAGTAAAGGTATGGAGAGAAGCTGCATTGTGTGTGACTGAATTCTTAACTACACCCTGCATCATCACCATAGACTTCCAGGGACCAGTCTCACCTGTGGGAGACCAACCATCTAGCTGCCCCATAACATCCCCTGTGAAGATCCTTATAGCAGCGCTGGTCCAAGTGATCAGATACCACAGGTGGCGTCACGAACTAACTACAAATCCCCTGTAAATATCCCCATTGCATGACCGCCAGGGCCACGGACCGAGCTCCGCTGCCAGTGACAACTCCCATAGATTTCCATGGGCTCGGCTCAGAGTACCCCATAGCCCTGGTATCCACATATGTGGTGCGCGTCAGATCTGTCGGTTGTCCTGTGTGGTGTAGTATATAGAGGATCTGTCGGCTCTCCTGTGTGGTGTAGTATATAGAGGACCTGTCAGCTCTCCTGTGTGGTGTAGTATATAGAGGACCTGTCGGCTCTCCTGTGTGGTGTAGTATATAGAGGACCTGTCGGCTCTCCTGTGTGGTGTAGTATATAGAGGATCTGTCGGCTCTCCTGTGTGGTGTAGTATATAGAGGATCTGTCGGCTCTCCTGTGTGATGTAGTATATAGAGGATCTGTCGGCTCTCCTGTGTGATGTAGTATATAGAGGATCTGTCGGCTCTCCTGTGTGGTGTAATATATAGAGGATCTGTCAGCTCTCCTGTATGGTGTAGTATATAGAGGATCTGTCAGCTCTCCTGTGTGGTGTAGTATATAGAGGACCTGTCAGCTCTCCTATGTGGTGTAGTATATAGAGGATGTGTCGGCTGTCCTGTGTGGTGTAGTATATAGAGGATCTGTCGGCTCTCCTGTGTGGTGCAGTATATAGAGGATCTGTCGGCTCTCCTGTGTGGTGCAGTATATAGAGGATCTGTCGGCTCTCCTATGTGGTGTAGTATATAGAGGATCTGTCAGCTCTACTGTGTGGTGTAGTATATGGAGGATCTGTCAGCTCCTGTGTGGTGTAGTATATATAGAGGATCTGTCAGCTCTCCTGTGTGGTGTAGTATATAGTGGATCTGTCAGCTCTCCTATGTTGTGTAGTATATAGAGGATCTGTCACTTCTCCTGTGTGGTGTAGTATATAGAGGATCTGTCAGCTCCCCTGTTGGTGTAGTATATATAGAGGATCTGTCAGCTCTCCTGTCTGGTATAGTATATAGAGGATCTGTCAGCTCTCCTGTGTGGTGTAGTATATAGAGGATCTGTCGGCTCTCTTGTGTGGTGTAGTATATAGAGGATCTGTCAGCTCTCCTGTGTCGTGTAATATATAGAGGATCTGTCAGCTCTCCTGTGTGGTGTAGTATATAGAGGATCTGTTGGCTCTTCTGTGTGGTGTAGTATATAGAGGATCTGTCGGCTGTCCTGTGTGGTGTAGTATATAGAGGATCTGTCGGCTCTCCTGTGTGGTGTAGTATATAGGGATCTGTCGGTTATCCTGTGTGGTGTAGTATATAGAGGATCTGTTTGCTCTCCTGTGTGGTGTAGTATATAGAGGATCTGTCAGATCTCCTGTGTGGTGTAGTATATAGAGGATTGTAAGCTCTCCTGTGTGGTGTAGTATATAGATGATCTGTCAGCTCTCCTGTGTGGTGTAGTATATAGAGGATGTGTCAGCACTCCTGTGTGGTGTAGTATATAGAGGATCTGTCAGCTCTTCTGTGTGGTGTAGTATATAGAGGATCTGTTGGCTCTTCTGTGTGGTGTAGTATATAGAGGATCTGTCGGCTCTCCTGTGTGGTGTAGTATATAGAGGTTCTGTCACTTCTCCTGTGTGGTGTAGTATATAGAGGATCTGTCAGCTCCCTGTGTGGTGTAGTATATAGAGGATCTGTCAGCTCTCCTGTGTCGTGTAGTATATAGTGGATCTGTCAGCTCTCCTGTGTGGTGTAGTATATAGAGGATCTGTCAGCTCTCCTGTGTGGTGTAGTATATAGAGGATCTGTCAGCTCTCCTGTGTGGTGTAGTATATAGAGGATCTGTCAGCTCTCCTGTGTGGTGTAGTATATAGAGGATCTGTCAGCTCTCCTGTGTGGTGTATTATGTAGAGGATCTGTCAGCTCTCCTGTGTGGTGTAGTATATAGAGGATCTGTCAGCTCTCCTGTGTGGTGCAGTATATAGAGGATCTGTCAGCTCTCCTGTGTGGTGTAGTATATAGAGGATCTGTCGGTTGTCCTGTGTGGTGTAGTATATAGAGGATCTGTCGGCTCTCCTGTGTGGTGTAGTATATAGAGGATCTGTCAGATCTCCTGTGTGGTGTAGTATATAGAGGATCTGTCAGCTCTCCTGTGTGGTGTAGTATATAGAGGATCTGTCAGCTCTCCTGTGTGGTGTAGTATATAGAGGATCTGTCGGTTATCCTGTGTGGTGTAGTATATAGAGGATCTGTCGGCTCTCCTGTGTGGTGTAGTATATAGAGGATCTGTCAGCTCCTGTGTGGTGTAGTATATAGAGGATCTGTCAGCTCTCCTGTGTGGTGTAGTATATAGAGGATCTGTCGGCTCTCCTGTGTGGTGTAGTATATAGAGGATCTGTCAGATCTCCTGTGTGGTGTAGTATATAGAGGATTTGTCAGCTCTCCCGTGTGGTGCAGTATATAGAGGATCTGTCAGCTCCCCTGTGTGATGTAGTATATAGATGATCTGTCAGCTCTCCTGTGTGGTGTAGTATATAGAGGATCTGTCAACTCTCCTGTGTGGTGTAGTATATAGAGGATCTGTCAGCTCTCCTGTGTGGTGTAGTATATAGAGGATCTGTCAGCTCTCCCGTGTGGTGTAGTATATAGAGGATCTGTCAGCTCTCCTGTGTGGTGTAGTATATAGAGGATGTCAGCTCTCCTGTGTGGTGTAGTATATAGAGGATCTGTCGGCTCTCCTGTGTGGTGTAGTATATAGAGGATCTGTCGGCTCTCCTGTGTGGTGTAGTATATAGAGGATCTGTCAGATCTCCTGTGTGGTGTAGTATATAGAGGATTTGTCAGCTCTCCCATGTGGTGCAGTATATAGAGGATCTGTCAGCTCCCTGTGTGGTGTAGTATATAGATGATCTGTCAGCTCTCCTGTGTGGTGTTGTTATGGAAATTTAATTAGGATAAATTTTTCCTTTAAGGTACTGCCACACTAAACAATCCCGCTAGCGATCACAATAACGACGCATACTAATGCGATCGCTAGCGGGATTGTTTCTATATCGCTAAATGCTGCCGCATTTAGCGATATAGTTAACGACGCTATCGCCGTTAGCGATCTTCTTAACGACTTTAGCGGTACAAAAGTACCGCTAAATCGCTAAGAAAAGGTGCCACACAGCGATTAGATACTTACCCAGCGGGAGCGCCGACGAGAAAATAGGGTCCGGAACGATTCCAGCGACGAGCGAGATCACAGCAGGAAGCTCGTCGCTGGAAGCTGCCGCACTGAACAACATCGCTAACGGGATCGCTAAATAGTGACGTTTTTAGCGATCCCGTTAGCGATATTGTTTAGTGTGGCATACCCTTTAGTGTTTGCTGCTTGCTGTTCCCAAATCTCTATTAAATGTCTTTTTGAGCGCTCAGAACGAAATGAAACTGTCCACAACGGAAGTGTCAGTATAGCTGTCGTCAAGACCACTCATTTATTATTCATTCAAGGTTTTATACGTTTACAAAAAGGGGCTGGTTAGTCAATTAACATATAATTAAAAGCTGCTAGACTATTGGCTGTTCTAGTGTAAGTATGATAATTATAATAAAAGGCTGAAGTTGCAGATTTATTGTTTACTGCTCTTTGCCCCAGCAAGAATGCATGACTAGAAAAGTAAAACAATAAATATCTACTAAGACTCTATGTACTTGTGTGTGGCCCAGCTATGTCAGGCACACATAAAATCCAGGAGAATGCACAGGAAGGTAACCACAAAAGCTTGTTATCTGTAAGGTTCTGTGTATCTGTTTTCTGAAACTCAGTTTGTTCGTCGGCCATTTTGCTTTCTGTTTTGCTGCAGCTATCTTGCCCTCAGTCAAAATGGAGTTTTCCAGCTTGCATGTTCCCGCCCTGATTCTCTCCGTTTGCTTCTTAAACAGCCACAGCTGAGCAATCAGTGCTTCAGAATCTAGCCTGCAGTGAACCTGTGTTCTGACTCCTGAAGCCTTGGACCTTGTACTCCAGCCATTCCTACTGAGGAACTCTGAAGCACTTGTGGACTCTGAACTCTGCTCTTGAGAGCCTCACGTTTGCATGGACTTGCGGTAACAGAGAAGAAGATCTGAATCTGTTGTGGAGAGTTATTGCTGAGCTTAGATTACTCTGGCCTGCTGTGTCTCCTGCTTCTGTGTTTGCAACCTGTGTGTTTATTTTTGCCAATTTGTATGAAGCAATACAAGACTTTCTTTATCAACCTGTGTCTCAAGTATTTTCATCGCACCCAAGCACAAGACGCTATATGAACTGTACCACATACATTACAAGATTCTGAAGCCAAACGTTAGTGTCTGCTGGGTCTGGAAAGGCTTGTCTGCTGTACTGTGGATATCGGATGTCCGGTTGTACTTTCTGTGATGACAGTGGTTGTGACTTCTCACAACCATTCCAGGTGAGCAATTCCCTTAAGTTTTTTTTTCTGCAGTGTTATCACAGGTAAACACTATTGTTTTTTTTTTTTTTTTTTTTCTCTTCTCTTTTTGTCTGCTGAAACTCTGGATATCAGATGTCTGGTTGAAAGCTTTCTGTGATGATAGTGGTTGTGACTTCTCACAACCATTCCAGGTGAGCAGTTCCCTTAAAGTTTTTTCTTTCTTCAGTGTTGCCACAGGTGAACACTATTGTTTTTTTTTTTTCTCTCCTCTTCTTCCAGTATCCTGTCTTAAAAGATCTGGAAAATGGAGGCCGCATAAAGGAACTTTGCGGAGTGACTGATAATATCCTTGCAGATTTGCAGAATATAAAGACCGTTTTACAAATCTTCAGGACCTAAATAATCACAATTTGCAAGTGGTTGGACAGACTACCCAGGATTTGCGAGCCAGGATTGAGGGTCTGGAGGGGCGAGTCCAGGCTCCTGCCGTGGCCCCGAGTTCTGGGATTCCCAAGTTGCCCCCTTTTTCGTTTTGGTGGTGAACGTGAAAAATTCAGGGGATTTGTTAATCAATGCAATCTTTTTTTTTCTGCACATGCTTCACAATTTCCTACTGAACGATCTAAGGTGCTTACTATAATTATGTTGCTTACCAACAAGGCTTTGATATGGGCAAACCCTCTGATTGAGACTGAGGATGATTGTTTGAATCACCTTGATGATTTTATTTCAGCCATGGGGCAGGTGTTTGATGACCCCAATCGAGGTGCAACAGCTGAAGCAGCCATATTAGCTTTGCGCCAAGGTAAGCACTCGGTAGCTGAATATGCCTTGGATTTCAGGAATGGGCCCTTGATACCACCTGGGACAATTCCGCCAAAAATCTATTTTTTCGAAAGGGGTTATCCCCACTGATTAAGGATGAACTTGCTCGTGCCGACCCTCCCACTGCGTTAGGTGACTTTTATTAACTACTGCATCCCGTATTGATACTCGTTTAACTGAACGCAGGCAAGAGAGATGGTTCGAAAGCAATCGTACTAACCTTTTCCTACCTTCTCTCCAGCTAAGGAACCTTTGAATAGGATTACACGGGAACCTGAACCTGAACCCATGCAGGTAGGACTCTTTACTACGACGGGTTAGTGATGCACGCAAGGAACATCGTTTTAAGGAGAATCTATGTTTTTATTGTGGTAATCAGGGCACTTTATTATTAACTGTCCCAGCCGTTCTCGCAAGACTACTGCAGCACTCATTCATTGTGAGTGTTGCGAGAGGGGATCTGTCAGGTCCGAGCCTCAGGCTCCAGAGAGAGCTGCAGCAACAGATCTTGATTTCTCGGACTTAAACTCCGTTACCTCTGAGGACGTTGACTGTGTAAATGCTGCCATCTTTCAGTTTCCTCAGCGGGTGTCCCAGCTGAGTTGTAAGAAAAACAATTCTCACTGTTTTCTTTCCATCAAACTCTGGGTTGACTCAGCCTGGGTGTCTAGCTCTGCTATGATCGACTCAGGTGCAAGTGGAAATTTTATGGATGTCTCCTTGCTCTAAAACAGGGAATACGTTCAGTGAAGAAGGCTTACTCCAGTACAGATGGAAACTGTGGATGGCTCCCTGCTGACCTCTGGACCAGTGGATCAGGAAACAGAGCCTTTAAAGGTTCTTATGGGTAAAGATCATCAAGAGAAACTGTCCTTTATGCTTATCTCTTTCCTCACTTTCCCATTATTCTAGGGCTACCATGGCTGCAGGCTCAGAATCCTACCATTAACTGGGAGACCAAGGAATTACACTTTCCAGAGAAACAGATGAGTCCAAAAATTTCAGCTTGCTCTGTTCCTAAAGGAACCATGTCAGTCCCGAACTACCAGCTGTATACCAGGACTATGTGGATTTATGTGACAAGAAGAACGCTGACCAGCTTCCTCCTCACCGTCCATATGATTGTCCAATTGAATTATTGCCTGGAGCAGAGATACCTTTTGGTAAGATCTACCCCCTGGCGGGGCCCGAGCTGAAGGCTTTAAAAGAGTACATAGACGAAAATCTAGCCAAGGGCTTCATACGCCCCTCTTCATCTCCTGCAGGGGCACCCATATTCTTTGTAAAGAAGAAAGATGGATCCCTGAGACCATGCGTAGACTATAGGGAACTCAATAAGGTTACTATTAGAAACGTTATCATTGCCTTTAATCCCTGAGTTATTGGAGAGAGTGCGACATCCAAAATTTTTTCTAAACTAGATCTTCGTGGGGGCCTATAACTTAGTCCGTATAGACTGGGGATGAATGGAAGACTGCATTCAGGTCACGCTATGGACACTTTGAATATCTGGTTATGCCTTTGGTCTGAGTACCGCCCCAGCCACTTTCCAACACTTGGTGAATGACATCTTCAGGGATCTCCTAGATACATTCGTGGTAATTTATTTGGATGATATTTTAATTTTTTCTAACTCCACAGAGGAACATCATGGACATGGTGAGAATGGTCTTGAACGTCTAGACAAATCATCTTTACATCAAGCTTGAAAAGTGTGAATTCCAAAAGACCGAAATCAATTTCTGGGGTATGTACTGTCTACACAAGGAATTAGTATGGATGGAAGTAAAACCCAAGCCATCAATGATTGGCCAAGTCCTAGAAATGTGAAGGAGGTACAGCGCTTCATCGGGTTTGCAAACTTCTATAGAAGTTTCATTAGAAAATTTCTCTGAGGTAGTGTCACCTATCACCCAACTTACCCGGAAAGAGTCTAAGTTCTCCTGACTCCCCAAGCCCAGGAAGCATTTTCCCGTCTAAAGATAATTTACCACTGCACCTATCCTAGTACATCCCAACCAGAGCTTGCCTTCATAAAGAGGTGGATGCTTCAGACTGTGCCGTGGGAGCTATCTCTTTTCAGAGAACAGGTGAGAAGAATGTCTTGCATCCCTGTGCCTTCTTTTCCCAGCAGTTGTCTTCGGCTGAGAAGAATACGATGTGGGCAATAGAGAGTTGTTGGCCATTATTGCCGCCTTCAAAGAATGGAGACACCTTCTTCAAGGAGCTGCCCCAGCAAATAGTCGTTCTGACAGAACCATCGTAATCTTGAGTTTATCAGGTCGGCTAAGTGCTGACTCCTCGCCAGGCTCGCTGGAATCTTTTTTAAACCAATTTAAATTTTATTAATTTCTTATAGACCAGGATCCCGCAATGGAAAGGCTGATGCACTCTCAGGATTTACTCAGCAGAGACACTCCAATTACTCCTCCTAAGATATTCTTCTGACTCTAGATTCCTAGGAGTGATTCATCATCAAGACCTAATTAAAGACATCAAGGAAGCATACCATGCGGGTTCTTTTTGGCTCAACCCCCAAGGGACGTAATCTTGTCTTAAGAATGGTGTGTGGATTCTGGGACAACGTTGTATATACCTGAAACAGTCAGATTGAGAGTATTGCAACTCATTTCACGATTCCAAAATAGCCGGGCATAGAGGAATTCTAAAGGACACAGGATTTTCTTTCTCGTTTCTTTTGGTGGCCCACTTGTAGGGAAGGATGTTTTGGACTATGTCACTTCGTTGTGAGGTTTTGTGCAAGATGCAAAACACCTCGCTCTTCACCAAACTGGTCTGTTACAGCCTCTTCCCACCCCGTCCCGCCCGTGGGGATCCATTTCTATGGACTTCATTGTGGAATTACCAACCTCTCAAGGGAAGAACACTATTCTAGTGGTGGTTGGGCCGTTTAACAAAGGCAGCTCATTTTATCCCTTGTGTCGGCTTACCCACTGCAAAACGACATCAGATTTGATGATTAAAGATGTGTTTCGTTTACATGGAGTACCGGATGAGGTTATTTCGGATCGAGGGGTAACAATTCACTTCTAGGTTTTGGCAAAATTTCTGTGCAGCATTGGACATTAAAGTAAACCTTTCTTCTGCTTTTCATCCCAGACTAATGGACAAACCGAACGAACCAATCAAACCCTGGAGCAGTATCTCCGCTGCTTTATCTGCCACCTACAGGATGATTGGGTGGATCTACTTCCATTGGCTGAGTTCTCTTACAACAACTCTCAGAGTGCCTCCACTAAACAGTCTCCTTTTTACTCTAATCTAGGTTATCATCCTAACATTCTACCACGATTTCCCATAGAGACGCCTTTGCCAGCAGTGGCTGAAAAGTCACGACTTTACAGAAGATATGGATCTTCTAAAGGAGAATCTGGAATCGGCTCAGGAAAGGTACAAGAAGGAGCAGATAAATTTCGTAAACCTGCACCAGCTTTTAAGGTAGGAGACCTGGTCTGGCTGTCAACCAGAAATCTTAAGTTAAGGATTCCTCGTCTAATTGGGACATAATACATTGGACCCTATAAAATCAGTAAGATTATAAGTGCCGTTGCTTGTCGTCTTCAATTGCCCAGAACTATGAGAATCCACCCTGTCTTTCATGTATCCCTACTAAAGGCTGCGACCCCCAAATACGTTTTCCCTGGACGTTTTCTCCTTGCCCTGACCAGTGCTAGTCGATGGTCAGGAAGAATTTGTGGTGGAAAGGATTTTAGATTCCAGGTTGTATAGAAATCGTTACAATATCTGATTAAATGGCCGGGCTACCCGTGGAGGACAACTCATGGGAGCCAGTCAATAACGTTAATGCTCCTCGCTGCTCCGTCAGTTTCATCAGAGGTACCCACACAACCTGGTCTGAGGTCATCCGGAGGTTGTCCCTAAGGGGGGAGTAATGAAAGGTTCTGTGTATCTGTTTCTGGAAACTCAGTTTGTTCGTCGGCCATTTTGCTTTCTGTTTTGCTGCAGCTATCTTGCCCTCAGTCAAAATGGAGTTTTCCAGCTTGCATGTTCCCGCCCTGATTCTCTCCGTTTGCTTCTTAAACACCCCACAGCTGAGCAATCAGTGCTTCAGAATTCTAGCCTGCAGTGAACCTGTGTTCTGACTCCTGAAGCCTTGGGCCTTGTATCCAGCCATTCCTACTGAGGAACTCTGAAGCACTTGTGGGCTCTGAACTCTGCTCTTGAGAGCCTCACGTTTGCAAAGGACTTGCGGTAACAGAGAAGAAGATCTGAATTGTTGTGGAGAGTTATTGCTGAGCTAGATTACTCTGGCCTGCTGTGTCTCCTGCTTCTGTGTTTGCAACCTGTGTGTTTATTTTTGCCAATTTGTATGAAGCAATACAAGACTTTCTTTATCAACCTGTGTCTCAAGTATTTTCATCGCACCCAAGCCACAAGACGCTATATGAACTGTACCACATACATTACATTATCATTCACGTCACTCACACTTTCAGACACACCCACCAGGGGTATAGGAGGTAGTGACACGTAGCAGAGTCAGTCTGTTTCCTGTCTGAGAAGAGCTCAGATAGAGAGTTTTTTTGTCTTAGGACAGTGCAGTTCAGTTGCCAGTTCAGTCGGGACTAGGAGAGAGGACTGAATCCTCGCAGAGCTAGCGTAGTCATCTGCAAGGAAGTGGAGGCTTTGTACGGGTGAATGAATCATCCTAGCCTAGTCAGAGCTACCCTCAATCAGTACCTCAACAAAGCTGAAAGAAGGAGAATACTGAGAGCTGCTCAGCGAGCTCTGGAAGAAAGCTGACATTTCCATCGAAAGCTACAAGTGCTTAGCTAAGAGCAAAAGCAGGGCGAAGGGCGCAGTGGAGAAGGACAGAGAGTGCTTCAGGTACGAGATTACCTGCACTAAATCACCGGACACCGGGGTCCGAAGCGTTGCTAGTGTTTTCAAGCATAGTACCAAGATACCCGGAGGCTATCTGGACTACAGGTCGCAGAGAGCGCCCAAAGCGCGAAACGAACCGGAGTCAGGGAAAGCAGGAGTCTAGCCTGACAGCAAATATAGACTTAGGTTCTCTCAACATCTGAGATTCAGAGACATAGAAGGCTCCACCACAAAGTCAGCCGGGCTTGACAGTATTGAGAAAGCTGGAGATTTCAGAGTTAACTTCGCTTCAGCAAGTTGGACTCCATACATATTGAAGTTAAGGAGGCCTCTAACCTGCTCAGCGGTTACCCAATGTGCATTCTCCACCCCGACCAGCTCCCCGGGACTTCTTGAACCATCTACCAGTAAAAGGTATGAAAGAAGCTGCATTGTGTGTGACTGAATTCTTACTACACCCTGCATCATCCCATAGACTTCCTGGGACCAGTCTCACCTGTGGGGACCCACCATCTAGTGCCCCATAAATCCCTGTGAAGACCCTTACAGCAGCGCTGGTACAATGACCAGAAACCGCAGGTGGCGTCACGAACTACCTATCTTTAAAATCCCTGTAAATATCCCCCATTGTATGAGCACCCGGGCCCGGACCGAGCCCTGCTGCCAGTGACAAATCCCATAGACTTTCATGGGCTCGGTGACGTGTACCCCATTGCCCTGGTACTTAGTGCGACTCATCTTTTGGCGTCACGAACAGATAGAAAGCTTGCAATTGTGAGTCCTGTGTGTTTGAACTGTTTTGTGAGAAAAGACTGTTTGCTGCATTTGGCGCCAAAATACCGCCCTTTACCGCAATACGCGCCCAAGGCTGGTGAAGAAGGGGGGCGTAAACCCGAAAAGAGCGCGCTGGTCCCTGGCCCTGCCCCCAACTCGACGCGGCGGGCAGGGGCCGTGAAAAAAGGGAAGTGAACGCTCTACATCAGAGCGCCAGCGAAAGGTCCGTCTCCACCGCTGTGCCTGCGACGCTGCAGCCTGTGGGTAGGTAATAAAAGGGGGCTAAATGTCGCAGCAACCGCAGACGGGCGGCCCCCCCGGGGCCCCAATGCCTCCGTTGGGTTTGTGCGGGGGGAGGGGTGGGGCCCCCCACCCGGCCGGGGGGGCCCTTTTCCCCCCAAGCTTTTTTCCTACAGCCGGAGCGAAGTGGCTCCCCCCCTACGCGGCGACCCCCATACCCCCCGGGTTTAAAGGGAAAAAATTTTTTTTTTTTGGAATTACTCCTTTGAGAAGAAAAAAGCGCGGGTAAAAGGACAGTTAGCTGGTG
>JARQOD010006807.1:0-41380 GCA_033576555.1 Oophaga sylvatica | reverse complement strand
GACAGCATTTCAAGGGACAGGAGTTTTGCAATGCCAGCATTCAGAGCCTGTGCTCGTGGATGGTTTGCCGAAGTATGGCCGTTTTTTATCCCATGCCTGTGCTACCGATGGCTGTTTTGTGGCCTGGGAGTGTGAGGATGACAGGGAACTTGCAGCTGTGGGTGGAATAACACTGGGTCTCTGGACAACAGTGACAGAGGTTCTTCCATGGCGATCCTGTGAGGAAGCCGAACCAGCTGTGTGTGAGCTGGAGGAAGAGGCTCCAACACGAGCTGAAGATGTAGGTGCTGCTGTAGGTTGGCCTACATCTCCAGTGTGTCTTTGGAACTCAACCACGTGCTTTGTCCGTACATGTTTCCACATATTTGTGGTATTGAGGTTACTGATATTTTTATCTCTTTTAACTTTTTGATTACACAGCTTGCATTTGACATAGCAAATATCATCTGCAAGTGTGTCAAAAAAGGACCACGCAGTGCAAGTCCTGGGAGCGCCCGGTTTGGCTGTTGGAAGAGAACTGCTACGAACGGGTGCCAAACTGGAGGCTACAGGCAACCGAGTCTGCAGCCTACCTCTCCCTACTGTTTGGACCGTTGGGGCAATCTCTTCCTCAGAGCTGCTACTACCACCTTCCTGTTCCTCACGCCATGTTGGGTCTTGGACCTCATCATCTCCACTACCCTCTTCCAACACCTGCTGCTGTTGGGTGGTCTGGCCAGCACCTTGCTCAACAGAAAATGGCACCTGAGTCTCATCATCATCAGATGCGTTCTGCGGTGTGCTGACCATCGGCACTGGCTCACCCGCCTCTTCACATTCAGAGAGACACAGCTGTTGCGCATCACTGTATACTGCCTCTTCTTCACATTCCAGAATGCTGCTTGGCTGGGCCCCTGTTTGCAAGCCAACAGATTCTGAGAACAGAAGCAGAGACTCAGCTGGCTCCAGTTCAGAACTCTCTGACTGCCTGGGCAATTTGGCAGGCGGTGAAGAGACAGATGGTTGTTCAACAGTGCTGTGGTCCTGAGAGGAGGTGGAAGCAATTGAAGTCGATGCATTGGCTGCCATCCAACCAACAACGGCTTCAATTTGTTCTTCCCGCAGCAGGGGGGTACGCTGAGCTCCTACAAAAGTGCGCATAAAGGAACGCTCACGGGGAAAACTGGTGGATGCTGTGTCACTGGGTGCGGCAGCAGCCACA
This sequence comes from Oophaga sylvatica, assembly GCA_033576555.1. NCBI lineage: Eukaryota > Metazoa > Chordata > Amphibia > Anura > Dendrobatidae > Oophaga > Oophaga sylvatica. The sequence continues at coordinate 40,179 of JARQOD010006807.1, read as the reverse complement.
GAATCCCCACGTCCTCTCCCTGCTGAAACTCCACGGCCACGACCACGTGCCTTACTCCCTGCCTTCTTCATCTTGGTAGATTGATAAAGAAAGTCAGAAAAGTTATAAGGCCTAAGTGTGGTTATTCCTCAGAGACTGCAGTGAACACTGCAGACAACTGTTCAGTAGCTGTGAAAGGCCCCTTTGTCTACTTCTATAGTGTTTGCAACCAATGTATTGTATACGGATGGAAGCGCGTCACACTAATAGATTAGATTTTTTTCAAATATAATGGAGCAGCACCAATTAGAGAAAAATGTGAAGGATGAGGCAGTGACACACGCTCAGCAGACTACAACCAGCAGTGGTTGAAGAACTAACTGGAGCGTAATCTGCACTCAAAAAATGAAAAGCTCACAGACTACAGTGAACACTGAAACACAACTGTTCAGTAGCTGTGAAAGGCCCCTTTGTCTACTTCTATAGTGTTTGCAACCAATGTATTGTATACGGATGGAAGCGCGTCACACTAATAGATTAGATTTTTTTCAAATATAATGGAGCTGCACCAATTCCACAAAATAAAATAAAAAAAAGAGTCAGTGAGTGACACGTGCAGATGCCTACAAACAGCGGTGGATGCAGAGCAAACTGCAGCGTCACCTGCACTCTCACACACACCTTGCACAGAGCTGTTAAAACAACACTGGCAAAAGGAAGCTTTACACAGTGGTTGGTAAACTAGCCTGCCTAAAGCACAGTAGAGTACACAAAATTGCAATGTCTAACTGTCCCTCAGAGTCAGCACAGCAGCGTTCTGTCCCTAACTGAGTTCACAGCACAGTGACGCTAAAATGGAGGCGGCGCCTTTTATAGTGCATTCTGACATCATTTCAGCAGCCAATCACAGCCATGCCATTAGTTAAGATGACCGCAGCATTACAGGATGTGCCCACACTTCATAAGATTCCTCATTGGCTGACTAAAATCACATTGCCTCTCAAAGAATTATGGGAACTTCCGATTCCGGTATACGATATAGGAAAAATATCGGAACTAAGTATCGGAATTCCGATACAGCGAATATCGGCCGATACCCGATACTTGCGGTATCAGAATGCTCAACACTAATCTTTAGGTGTAGTTAACCTCTCAGGCTGTGACGAAGCGTCTAGGACCAACGTAGGAACGCTCCACGGCTGCCTTTGGTTGTGGTGGTTAGTCAGGGTACTGCAATCCAGTAGATTCCAACCTTTCTGGTGTATTGCTGTTTTTGCCTGCTCTCCTCAACTACCAAATCATAACAGTGGCTGCTCTGTGGCGAGGTGAGCTCAGACACGTGCCATGCCTGGCAAATGCGCTTAACCTCATTGGTCAATGTTTTCTTTAAAGCGACACGGTGTTGCCAGATCTGCTAGGAAAATTACAACCCTCTGCGGACCCATTTTAGAAAGTCAGCAACAGCTTCATCCGCCCTTGCTGTGCTTCGGCAGTGCTTGCTGCTTCTGGCTCACCGACTGGTGTGTGATGTCCCCAGGTGTTGGAACTCTACACTGCAGATGTTGGAAAGGATTTGTGAGCAGAAGAGGGCATTTGGTGACTAGTCTACCAGCATCAACAAGGTTGTTGGTATTCAGTTCTGACTTCACACATAAGATCTCAGGAGTGGACATGGCTGTCAGACATATGTACCATCCTCCAAAACTTTGAGGAATAAAACAAGATGGTGAGCGTAAATTACGCCATCATTAACGTCTCCATCCTGCTTCTCTGTGTTCTAATCTGAATATTTATAGTTATCTATATAGTGTAAACATATTTTGTTGTTTTTTTTTAAAAAACAACAGTCCTAAGTAACAACAATAACAATAATACAATAATTATACAGAAATAAAACGACACTGCTCGTGACAGCTTACAATCTACACAAAGTAACAATGATAACAATTATTAAACCCCCAAAAAAAATCCTGCTCGTGACAACTTCCAATCTACAATGAGGTGGTGGAGATAAAAACTACAGGGGTGTATTTACAATAATGTATTTACAATTATATTACTGAGGTTAGTTGAAAGTCAAAGATGCCTGAGGACAAGTAGTAGGAGGAGAGCATGGTCAGTTGTCCTCTTGGTGAGGACATGGACGTATTGACTGTTAGCAGTCTTGCACACATGGCTGGGTTTATGTTACGCTGCCTTTCCCATCACCCGCACGTTCTCAAAATTTTGGGTGACGAGCACTACTGATAGGTGACACTTCTAGACCCACGCTACCAGGAGAACTTTCTATCTCTTATTCCAGAGGCAGACAGGTGTACTAAAATGTTGGAGGACCAAAGGGCCCTTCTTGCAGAATTATTAAAAAAATTCCCATATGAAAACGCTGTATGGTCACAGTTTGTTGGCCAAGCAAGGAGTACAGGTGAGAGAGACATAACTCCAATCAATCAGAGGCAGTGGAATACTGGCAAAGTTCGGGGAGAGTTTTCTCAGACCCTTCCATCACCTTGGCCCTGAGGCGCGGTGAACTCTCACAAGGAGTGACAAGTTTGTGAAAATGTTGAGGGAGTAACTTGCTGACCGTACCAACGTCCTCTCTCATTCCTCTGTGCCTTATACTTATTGGTTATCCACGCTGAACACGTGGCAAGACCTGGCTCTCTGTACTGCGCACGTGCACTGCACTCACGGTCAAAGAGCGCATGGCGCCTCGCTCTCTGGGGGTCACAGGTCACACGGCACCTCGCTAAATGGCAGTACCGCTTTTAGTGGCAGGATCCAACGGGAACAGTCCTTTGCAGCGCCAGTGCTCTAAGGATGGAGCACACTACTCAGCCTCCTATGTGCAGCTTGTCCACGCTAAAAATCAATGTTGTTGTGCCCGCCTTGTGTTAAGCTCTCACCCTACCTGTAGGTCACCGTGTCTGTCTGTCTGCTGCAGTTCACCGCAGCGTCGGCACTTCGGGTGCGTAGTGCACTACCCCCCTTCATGCTCACACGCTCACAGCTGGGAGCTCACTCATGCTTTTTGTTTTTTCCCCATACCTTCCGTACAGGTTCCCTGTCTAAACACGCCCTCCCTTCATTGGTAATGGGACTTGGTTGTTCCCCTATTCCTTCCCCCGGGAAACAGGGGACGCAGCCTTGACAGTTCCGGACCCGTTGCAGCACAGGTACCCGCAGCCCGGTCATCCTGAATCCGTACATATCTGGCTAATCAGTTCTTTAATGCAAGCATCATAGAAAGCATGTTCTTCCAATTTTAAAGAGAAAATTGTACATTACATCCTGAACATTGTCACTTTGAAGGACTTTGTGGCTCATATCAATCCAAAACATGACACTAGTAGTCTCATACTTCTAATTTTCACTGGAAACTAATTTCCCCAGTGATAGGTTGTGTTTGTTCTAACTTATGTAAAATGTCATTTGGGTGATAATAATTCTTCATACCTATTTGCTTCACAATATATTCATCTTTTTCTTTAAGGCTTCCAAATATAATGTAAAAGTGAAAACAAGTTGGTGAAGTGCGTTTAAAGTCAAATGTGAAAATAATTGTCATCTTTACTATTTCTCCATTCCGTGTGCGGCTAACCCACCTCATTGATTTGATTGATTTTTTTTGGCAAGAAACCAATAGCTCCATCAATACCACATGCTTTTCCAATTAATTCATCATGTTTGTAAAGTAGAGGTAGAGAGTATAGTAGATGACATCTCGTGACTTTAGTCAACATGACACTGTGCCACGACCCACTGGAGTTTAGCTAACAATTTCACATAGTTAGTGCACGGCAGAACAGAGCTGTCAGAAAAACAAGATTTTGATTCAATAACATGTTGGATGGATTGTCAAGTTGAAACACCCATATAGTATTATTATAATTATTATTTAGTTATATAGCACCATTTATTCCATGGTGCAGTACATAAGTGGTTACATACAAAGTAATAGATATAGTTTACAGTTAAATTTAAAATGACAGACTGGTACAGAGGGGAGAATACCTTGTCCTTGCGGACTTACATTCTGCCGGATAATGGGGAAGAGACAGAAGTTTGGGGGTGCGGAACCTCAGTTGGTGGAGAGGCGGCATCTCAGGTGGTGGTGTACAAGTCACATCTATGACCACCATGCTCTCCAATTGACACCTCTTGAAATGCAGCCAAAATGTCACAATCTCTAGTTTCTGTTATAGAAAATGGGGTGCTCCTTTTTGACATCATTGTCCAACAAGTTCAGTATCAGTAGGTGATGGCTTGTCAGAATCCGGCCCAGGAACACCAGGCTTCAGTAGTAGTGAGTCCTGGCCCCGTGCTCTTCCAGGTGCTCTTCCTCTGGCTCTTCCATTCATGATTTAATCTAGAACAGACTGTTCAATATGTGGCCAGAATTTTTTAATTTTAAAAAAGTCTTTAAAAAAAAAAAAAACTGCCACCAGATGAAGACGGGTCACCATTGAAACGCACTGTGGGCTAAAGAAACTTTTGCATTGTCTGTGTGTTCTTAGCGCTCCCTTTGACCGTGTATTGTCCCTCTTTTTTTGTTTAAAAAAAAAACAGACTCGGGAAGACCAAACAGTTGGACTGACAACTTCCATCATGTTGGTGTTACGGGGAACGGTTGCCCGCCTTCTGTCTGCAACCACCACACACTTCTTCCTGCCTGAAGGGGTGTTACGCCTCCCTCCCCGTGTGCTGCTGTCCTCGCTCTGCATGTCCTCTTGCCAGGTTGGTTCAGTTACTATATCATCCACCACCTCATCTTCCACTTCCGCACCCTGGTCCTACTACTGACTTTCCGGTAAATGTGTATCATCATAATCCATTCTTTGGACTGTGGCTGATCAAATATTTGGGCATCGCTACATAGAATCTCATTTTGCCCGCTTCAAGTGGACCGGGCGAGAGGCCCGAATATATGGAAAAGTGAACAGCTTTTCAGAGTGTCCAAGTGTGGGATCAGTTGTCTCAGGGCACTCAGCATGGTAGGAGGAAGGAAGATCAGGGTAAGGAATATGCTGGCCAGATTCACGGCTACTCAGACTTGACCGTGTGTAAGACAGGATGCTGGTGGTGGTGGCCATATAACTGGAATTATTATCCGCTATCCAACCAACAACCTTTTCACACTGCTCAGGCTTCAATAGTGCTGTCTTGCTGTGGTCCCCTAGGACTTTGGAAACTAAGGTCCAGAGAGAAGATGTGGGTGCTTTTGTTGGCCCAATTTCAGCTTGTCCACGGCCTCTGCCTCGGCATGCACCATGACCATCACAGCCACTTCCCGTCCCTTGCCACGTGCCTTGCCCATTGTAAATGGACTAGAATATTATACACGTTCACTACAAATGGCTGAATTGGGAGCAAAATTGTATGTGTTAAGTGTGCGGGAAAACTACACTTTAAAATATGTGGACTGTAGTTACAAATTTTTTTTGCTTAGCCAATTGGTGACACTAAGTACAGTAACAGACAGCAAAAACACTAGAATAGGTAGGCCTACAATGCCCATATTTGTAGCACACGGATGTATGATGCGTGTCACAGATATACCACACTGTAAAATATGTGGCCTGTTTTATTTAAAAAAGTAACATAGTGCTGTATATAACTTGAGTAACAGACAGGAAAGCACAGGACTACCGGCCTAAAATGCACCAATTTGGAGCACACGTATGTATGAGACGTGTCACAGATATATCACACTGTAAAACATCTGGCCTGTTTTTTTTAACAAAGCAACATAATGCTGTATACGTATAACTAGAGTGACAGACGGCAGGAAAAACTGAATACCGGCCTAAAAGGCACAAAGATATATGAGCTGGCACGGAGATACCACACTGACAATTCTGTGGCCTTTATTTTTTGCTTTTTAAGGCTAAATACAGTCAGGGCCAGAAATATTTGGACAGTGACACAATTTTCGCGAGTTGGGCTCTGCATGCCACCACATTGGATTTGAAATGAAACCTCTACAACAGAATTCAAGTGCAGATTGTAACGTTTAATTTGAAGGGTTGAACAAAAATATGTGTTAGGCCTCATTCACACATCCGGCAGGCGCCTAAACGGCGCCCCCGGCATTTAGCCGCAGCGCCGCATCCGGTATTTTGTATGAAAACCGGATGCGCCGAATCCGGTTTTTCGCCGCATCCGGTTCACGAATGCGGCAAAAAACCGCATCCGTCTCATCCGGTGTATCCGGTTTGGTGTCCGTTGAAGCCGTATGCGCCGGATCCGGTATTTTAAGACCACCCTTTTTGGGGTTCCAAATATGATTGGCTACTGTAATCCTATATATACACTGCTCCTACAGCCCATCTTTGACAGGTTGTAGAGGAGCAAGTGCAGTTTTGAGAGAAGAGCAAGTAGCAAGTGATTGGCGAACATGGATGTCATTATCGGCAATATCTTCAGGAATCTTGTTGATTTTACTGCGGAGATGAATCGATTGAGGTTTATCGTTCTGGAGAAGGAGCGAAAGTTTGAGGAGCAGCGCAGACGTCAGTGAAGACGCCGCCGTTTGTGGATCCACCCCATTACGGCACAGAGATTAACTCGTGGTGTCTATTCCACACTGAACATGGAGCTGCGACAAAATCCAGATAAGTTCTTTGCATATCTGCGGATGAAGAAAGAAAACTTTGACGATTTGCTGGAGCGTGTTGGAGACAAAATTAAAAAATCGGACACCTACTGTCGGTTCTCAATATCTCCGGCGGAGCGTCTCATGGTGACTATAAGGTAAGCTATATGTATTGGATCTGTTTGCTTGAGCGCACTTGTAATTTTATCATTAATTGAATATCACAGGCCAACTAGGAAACCACATGAGTATCCCCAAATTTAGTTATAAAACAGTCTTTGTCATAGATGTGATTATGTTTGGTATCTCCAATAGTCGTAGCTGAGTTCTGGTATGTAATGCTGCGTTTCTAAAATAATTTGTATTTTCTAATTTGTTTTCAGATTTCTTGCAACTGGTGAGACGCTGGCATCGCTACATTTTCAGTATCGGATGGGAATCTCCACACTATCCGGCATAATAAAGTATACTTGTCGTGCTCTGTGGGATACTTTGGTTGAAGAATTTATTCCAGAGCCAACAACAGAGCGATGGCTTCAAATAGCGGACCAGTTTCTACTCATCTGCCAGTTCCCCAATTGCCTGGGGGCCGTTGATGGAAAGCACATCCGCATTCAAAAGCCAAAAGGAACTGGATCTGAATTTTTTAACTATAAAAAATATTTCTCTATCGTCCTGATGGCTATTGCAGATGCGCACTACAAGTTTATCGCGGTGGACATTGGGTCTTATGGACGCTCTAATGACTCCCAAGTGTTTAAACTATCTGCTATGGGACGTAAATTGTATGGAAACAGTTTTCATTTCCCCCCCTAGGCCACTGCCTCAAACCTCAGGCCCACCGATGCCATTCGTGTGTGTAGGTGATGAGGCATTCCAGCTGTCCCAACACCTATTGAAGCCGTATGCCAGCAGAGAATTGACACATACAAAGCGGATATTTAACTACCGCCTCACAAGAGCCAGACGGATGGTGGAGTGTGCCTTTGGCATTATGACAGCAAAATGGCGTGTCCTTTTGACTGCAATTAACTTGAAGACCGAGACTGTTGATGATGTAGTGAAAGCGTGCGTGGTCCTCCATAATTTTGTACTAACCAAGGAACCAATTTCTCTGGAGGACCACAATCAAGAAACAACTTTGCACGACTACAGCAACATTACCACTCGCAGTACAGTCGCGGTTTCAAGAATGAGGGACAAGTTTGCTCAATACTTTGTGTCACCGGAAGGTAGTGTTGACTGGCAGGATGACAGAGTGTGATAAATGTATTGTTTCTTTTAATAATTTTCTTTACCCACAATAAACCTTTTACTTGTCTACCTTCTTGTGTGTTTTCTACTGTAAGCTTTTTGCCATTGTTGTGTCCATGGCTGTTTAATAACAAAACTATTTCACCTTTTGTCAAAAAAAGTGTACATTGTAGGCCATGGTTCACCAAATCCAGTCATCAAGGCCCACCAACAGGTCAAGTTTTCAGTCTTTCCTTTGTATTGCTCAGGTGATAATTGGCTCACCTGTGCAATACAAAGGAAATCCAGAAAACAATACCTGTTGGTTGGCCTTGATGACTGGATTTGGGGACCCATGGCCTACAATGTACCCTTTTTTGGACAAAAGGTGAAATTGTATTAACAAAACTATTTCACCATTTGTCAAAAAAAAGTGTACATTCTAGGCCATGTTTCCCCTACTCCAGTCCTCAAGGCCCACCAACATGTCAAGTTTTCAGTCTTTCCTTTGTATTGCTCAGTTGATAATTTCCTCACCTGTGCAATACAAAGGAAATCCTGAAAACATGATATGTTTTTGGTGGGCCTTGAGGACTGGAGTAGGGGAAACCTGGGGTAGGGGATAATATAAAAAAGTACACAGTTTAAGTGAAAACATAATAGATACCCGGGACATAACTTTGTAAAAAAGGTTGCATTTATGAACCTTTTAGCCAAAGTTAGCTGTACCTGTATAACAAATTTAAAACTTAACATCCTATAAATTAAAGACAGACAACAATGTTAAACCAATGAACAATTTATTGAAAAATTATTTTTTTAATATAATTTTTATAAAATTAGGCCTTTTGGCCAAATGTTTAACATAGAAATAACCTTTTTTTATATTAAACTTAATTTTTTTATTAAACTTTATTTATTCAACTTTACTTTTTTATTAAACTTTATTTATTCAACTTTAAAAAAATTATAAACAAACACATATTTAAAGGTCTGTGTAGTGTGGGGTGGAAATACTGCTGGAGGGGCTGCGGGACACTTCGACCGTGGGAGTGTGGAGACTGTGGAGGGACGAACGGGATGGTGGTGGTGAAGGAACAGGAAGAGGTGAAGGGGTGGAAAGACAAAAAGAATGGGAAGACAAGGCAGAACAGGTGGGTGGTGGTGGAGTGGAGGGTTGTGCATGAGGAGCAGGAGACATAGTAGGTATTTGGAAGGGGGAAGGAGATTGGTAGGTAGAAGTGTGGTAGGGGGTAGGTGGCTGGTAGTGGGTAGGTTGTTGGTACTGGGGAGGTGACTGCAGTTGGGGAGGTGGTTGGACCTGGGAGGTGGTTGATATTGGGGAGGTGGTTGGACCTGGGGAGGTGTTTGATATAGTGGAGGTTGATGGAGCTGGGGAGGTGGTTGGTATTGGGGAGGTTGATATTGAATAGGAGGGGGAGGAGGTATGGCAGGTGGAGGGGGGGAAGATGGACGGCGGCTGTAGGGGGGGGAGGTGGTGGAATGACTGGGGTGGATTGAGGATGGGAGACAACCTGCGCTAGAGCAGAGTGGCACGTGTGCATCACATACATCTGCTGGTCATAAGATAGCGGATCTATGCGCTCCGCAACCGACCTAAAAAAGCTGTAGTTCGGGGGTGTTCTTTTCTCAGAACGCACAGTTTCCACAAGTGTCTTGACCTCACCAACTAGTGTGGTTATCTGACGAAGGCCTGCGGCAACTTGTTCAGATAGCAACTTAAGGCAGTTCTGGAAAGATGCGTTCATGTGTAAGAACTCGGGCGCATAGTTCTTTTCCTGACCCTTCTGACGCTGCCGCCCAGTACCCGCAGCTGTACTAGAGGTGGCAGGGTCAGAAGGGTGGGGTAAAGGGAAGGCTATATCCTGACCAGCAGATTCATGTAATGCAGCCGGCCACGATGCTCCAGCGCTAGTGGAGGGGACTGCGGGATCTAATGTGTGTGAAGTCTGGGAAGGGGCAGATGTGGAGGGTTGGTCAAAGTGTCCCTCGGTGTCGGTCTCCTGAGGGATCGCTCTAGAAGGCTCCAACTCTGCGGGCGCCGGAGTGCTGCTCACCGTGCTGTGGAAGAAACAAAAACATAAAATTAATATACAGATGTGGAATGGCCCTGGCTGTAAAAAAAAAAAAGTTAACATTTTATGGTTATATTTACCTTCTGGTGACCATTGTTTCACGCAGGAACGCCAGAGCTCGTGCATATTTGTACTTGCTCTGGCGTCCTGAAGATCCACTCGGGGCCCGCATCTCTTTGTTAAATTCCTTCTTAAAGCGATCCCTCACAGACCGCCACCGCTTCATAATTCTCTCCCCTGAAACGAGAAAGCACACATTGGTTACTATACAACAACCACACTTTAGTCCTCGTGTCCTCGTGTCCCCCAGAGTTTATTTTTTCATTGTTTCCATACTGTTTCACAAAAGAAAATGGAAAACAAGAAGCGTTGGACGAGGACAGAAGTTTTGAAAAAACACCTTTACATTCAGCAACATGAACTATACTTACGTAATTTAGTCTGGGACCTAGGATTGAGGTCCTCCCAGCAGTGCACCATTGCTGCTGCCACTTCCGTCCAGAGCCGTCGTGTCACAATTTGATCCGCATGCTGGCGGTCCCACATGTTCCACAGCGGCTCCCTTTCTCGGACCAGGTCGATCATCAACTCCACGTCCAATCCCTCCTCCGTGTCCGAGTCGGGAGCACGCTGTGAAGCCTGTGAAATTAACAAAGGAAAAAAAAAAATCATGAGACACATTGTTTGAAATTTGCAAAATTATACATATTACAATGGGAAATTTAATGCACAAAACATTTTTAGATAACCCGTTTTCTACAAATGAAAAATTATAGAAAATGGCAAAAATAAAAAACTTACACGTTGAGAACCGCCAACAGTCTCACGACGACTCTGGGAGGCGCTGGGAGAAACCCTCTGGCTCCCAGATGCGAGAGACTAAAAATGAAAAGAAAAATTAGGATATTGGCAGGTGTTGGCCGCTGTGTGAAGCATGTATTAAATGTTTTTCTATGTGTTGTGTGTACTGTGAAGGTGTGTTTCTGCGATTGATGCAGGATACTTACGAATTGTGAGCCCACTCCGGGTATCTCTCCACCCCGTCCTTCTTCCTCTGGGAGCTCCTCGTCATCTTCAGATTCCTGTTATTAAAAAAACCCAATCAAGACATATAGCCCACAGATGGATTGTGGATAGAAAAATTAAAAATACATATTTTTACCGCCAATTCCTGACGATGGGTAGGAGGGCTCCCAGAAGAAGATGTGTCCTGCTGTGGCGGCTCTGGCTCTGGCTGGGAGGGAGGAGATGGCGATGCCGGTGGTGCTGCCGCCGCTGCTTCAGCCACTGCCTCCTCCGCCAACACCGCCATTGCGGCAGCTGCAGAAGCTGTTTGACGTTGTCTGCTGTGGAAGAAACAAAAAGGGACAGTCAATATATTTCTATATTCCTTGGCCCTGGCTGAAAGAGAAAAACAAACATGTATTTTTATTGAAATGGGGGATGTAATCTTTACTTTCTACTGGCTTCCCTCCTTGCCAGCCTCTCCTCCTCTCGTCTATCTCCAGCCGCCGCTCCCCCTCTTCTTGACGTCTTCTGCTGTTAAGTAAAAAGGGACTGTAAATTTTATATTCCTTGTCCATGGCTGAAAGAAAAACAAACATGTAATTTAGAGCAAAATGTGTGCTGTAATACTTACTTTCTGCGTGCTATCTTCCTAGCTTGGAGGTCCTCTCTTCCCCTGTGCTGAACTTGCGCTTCAGCCGCCGCCGCCGCCGCCCGGTGAAGTCTTCGGCTGTTGAATAAGGACACAAAAACGGACAGTAAATATATCTGTATTCCTTTGCCCTGGCTGAAAGAGAAAAAAAAACATGTAATTTAGAGCAAAATGTGTGCTGTAATACTTACTTTCTGCTTGCTAGCCTCCTAGCTTGGAGGTCCTCTCCTCCCCTCTGCTCAACTTGCGCTTCAGCCGCCGCCTCTGCCGCTCGTTGAATTCTTCTGCTGTTGAATAAGGACACAAAAAGGGACAGTGAATATATGCGGATTCCTTGTCCCTGGCTGAAAGAGAAAAACAAACATTAGGCACATGGGGGATGTCATATTTACTTTCTACTGGCTTGCCTCCTTGCATCCAGGATCTCCTGCGCCCTTGGATCAGCAGCATCAATTCTTCTGCTGTGGAATTACCAGACAAAAAGGAATTGTGTTTATATGTATTGATTGTCCCTGTTTTAAAATATAACATTCAAACAAGGACATTATTCCGACCACATGCAATCATTTGTAGCCATCAACAGTACCATGGGTAAACCGTATCCCTGGACAAAAAAAAAAAAAAATCAATAAATAAAAAATTACAGTTTGAATCAACCGATCCCCAATACCAAAAAAAAAAAAAACAGTACAAACATAATGATAATAAAAACATGGACATTTCACATATGAGCATGAGTAGATTTAAGGTCAGAGGCACACAAAAAACAAAAATTGCAACAAAAAGAAAAGTAGATCAACATTTGGATACTAAACACATGCAAATGTAATAGCAGCATGAGTAGATAAACCGTGACAGGCCACAATGAACAAAGATTGAAAACAAAAAAACAATAGCATACAATGCAAGAGACCATGAGTAGATAAACCGTGACAGGCCACAATGAACAAAGATTGAAAACAAAAAAACAATAGCATACAATGCAAGAGACCATGAGTAGATAAACCGTGACAGGCCACAATGAACAAAGATTGAAAACAAAAAACATTAGCATACAATGCAAGAGACCATGAGTAGATAAACCGTGACAGGCCACAATGAACAAAGATTGCAAACAAAAAAACAATAGCATACAATGCAAGAGACCATGAGTAGATAAAACGTGACAGACCACAAAGAACAAAGATTGCAAACAAAAAAACATTAGCATACTAAACAAATGCAAGAGACCATGAGTAGATAAAACGTGACAGACCACAAAGAACAAAGATTGCAAACAAAAAAGCATTAGCATACTAAACAAATGCAAGAGACCATGAGTAGATAAAACGTGACAGACCACAAAGAACAAAGATTGCAAACAAAAAAGCATTAGCATACTAAACAAATGCAAGAGACCATGAGTAGAAAAACCATCACAGGCCCCAAAAAATAAACATTGGCAAAAAAAATGGAGATAAACATTACCATAGTAAACACATGCACATTTCAGATAGTAGCAGGACAAGCAACCACATCACAGGCCCAAAACCAAAAACCATTTAAAAACAACAAAAAAAACAAAACATTATATGATACACAAATACATCCACATTTCATATTGTCACAGGGAGACCAAGCACATCACTTCAAAAAAACAGTACCAGTAGATCTACATTATCAACATTCACAACAGTAGCAGGGAATACACAATAAAGTTCACAAACAAATGCATTTTAAACTCGGGGACCCACCCCATCATCGGCAATTTAATTTCATACAATACCAGGGGAACCAATCCCCATCACAGAAAAAACATGAAATATAAAATGTACCAGGGTGCCAAAAATAAACATCAGCTCACACAGCATTGGTGACATATGTATTGTAAATTTTGGATTTTGGGGGGGGGGGGCATATTTACCGTCTGTTTTCCTGGCGCTCCATGGTGCGGATCCTGGCTGCGAGTCTCCGTGGCTGAGGCGTCGGTGGCTGCGTCTCCGGTGGCTGCGTCTCCGGTGGCTGTGTCTCCGGTGGCTGCGTCTCCGGTGGCTGCGTCTCCGGTGGCTCTGTGGCTTCTGTGGATGTGTCTGATGTCCCACAAAATTTTTTTTTTTATATGTTTGCTGAGGGGTGGTATCTGTTTATTGTGGGCTGGTATAGCAATTAAAAAACCGGATGCGGCTACCGGATGCGTCTCAAGCCGGATGCGGCGCATTGCGGCGTCCATAGACTTTCATTGTAAAAAAAAAAACGCACGCGCCGCATCCGGCGCATGCGGCTTTTTCGCCGCAGACAAAAAACGTTACATGCAACGTTTTTTCCAGACACCGGACGGTGACCAGACACCGCATCCGGCACCAACCGGACGCGCCGCAGTGACATGCGGCGCCATCCAGCGCTAATGAAAGTCTATGGGAAAAAAAAACGCATGCGGTGCATACGGTTTTGTGATGCGGCGCTGAGGAAAAATGCCGGGGGCGCCGCAAGGAGAAAAACGGATGTGTGAAAGAGGCCTTAGAAAATGTAGGAATTGTACACATTTCTTTACAAACACTCCACATTTTAGGAGGTCAAAAGTAATTGGACAAATAAACATAACCCAAACAAAATATTTTTATTTTCAAAATTTTGTGGCGAATCCTTTGGAGGCAATCACTGCCTTAAGTCTGGAACCCATGGACATCACCAAACGCTGGGTTTCCTCCTTCTTAATGCTTTGCCAGGCCTTTACAGCCGCAGCCTTCAGGTCTTGCTTGTTTGTGGGTCTTTCCCTCTTAAGTCTGGATTTGAGCAAGTGAAATGCATGCTCAATTGGGTTAAGATCTGGTGATTGACTTGGCCATTGAAGAATGTTCCACTTTTTTGCACTCATGAACTCCTGTGTAGCTTTGGCTGTATGCTTGGGGTCATTATCCATCTGTACTATGAAGCGCCGTCCAATCAAGTTTGCAGCATTTGGCTGAATCTGGGCTGAAAGTATATCCCGGTACACTTCAGAATTCATCCAGCTACTCTTGTCTGCTGTTATGTCATCAATAAACACAAGTGACCCAGTGCCATTGAAAGCCATGCATGGCCATGCCATCACGTTGCCTCCACCATGTTTTACAGAGGATGTGGTGTGCCTTGGATCATGTGCCGTTCCCTTTCTTCTCCAAACTTTTGGCTTCCCATCATTCTGGTACAGGTTGATCTTTGTCTCATCTGTCCATAGAATACTTTTCCAGAACTGAGCTGGCTTCTGGAGGTGTTTTTCAGCAAATTTAACTCTGGCCTGTCTATTTTTGGAATTGATGAATGGTTTGCATCTAGATGTGAACCCTTTGTATTTACTTTCATGGAGTCTTCTCTTTACTGTTGACTTAGAGACAGATACACCTACTTCACTGAGAGTGTTCTGGACTTCAGTTGATGTTGTGAACGGGTTCTTCTTCACCAAAGAAAGTATGCAGCGATCATCCACCACTGTTGTCTTCCGTGGGCTCCCAGGTCTTTTTGGATTGATGAGTTCACCAGTGCTTTCTTTCTTTCTCAGGATGTACCAAATTGTAGATTTTGCCACTTCTAATGTTGTAGCAATTTCTTGGATGTTTTTTTTTCTTTTCTTGCAGCTTAAGGATGGCTTGTTTCACCTGCATGGAGAGC
The DNA here is from genome assembly GCA_033576555.1 of Oophaga sylvatica. Classification (NCBI taxonomy): domain Eukaryota; kingdom Metazoa; phylum Chordata; class Amphibia; order Anura; family Dendrobatidae; genus Oophaga; species Oophaga sylvatica. Next base: position 24,995 of record JARQOD010006807.1, on the reverse strand, counting down.
TCCTGTGACCACATGTTTCCTTCACAGCAAAACCTTCCAAATGCAAACACCACACCTCAAATCAACTCCGGCCCTTTCATCTGCTTAATTGAGAATGACATAACAAAGGGATTGCCCACACCTGTCCATGAAATAGCCTTGGAGTCATTTGTCCAATTACTTTTGGTCCCTTTAAAAACAGGGTGGCACATGTTAAGGAGCTGAAACTCCTAAACCCTTCATCCAATTTTAATGTGGATACCCTCAAATGAAAGCTGAAAGTCTGAACTTCAACTGCATCTGATTTGTTTTGTTTCAAATTTATTGTGGTAATGTCTAGAACCAAAATTAGATAAATGTTGTCTCTGTCCAAATATTTATGGACCTAACTGTAGTGCTGTATATAAATAGAGTGACACACAGGAAAAAAATTAGAAAACCAGCCTAAAATGGGCACACTTGGAACACGCAGATAAATGAGCTGGCATGGAGATACCACACTGACAATTCTGTGGCCTTTATTTTTTGCATTTGAAGGCTAAACAGAGCTGTATATAACTACAGTTTTGAGCAGACGGATGGATGATGCGTGTCACAGATATACCGCACTGTAAAATATGTGGCCAGTATGTATTTTTTGGGGGGTACAGCAAAATGGTGTCAAGAAATTGTGTAAGGCCTCTTTCACACATCCGTTTTGCGCCTGACGGCGCCCCCGGCATTTTGCCGCAGCGCCGCATCCGGCATCCAGTATGAAAACCGGTTGCGCCGCATCCGGTTTTTCACCAGATCCGGTTCACGGATGCGTTCAAAAACCGGATCCGTCTCATCCAGTGTATCCGGTTTGGCATCCGTTGGCGCCGTAATGCGCCGGATCCAGTTTTTAAAAGCACCCATTTTTGGGGTTCCAAACATGATTGGCTACTGTAATCCTATATATACACTGCTCCTACATCCCATCTTTGACAGGTTGTAGAGGAGCAAGTGCAGGTTGGAGAGAAGAGCAAGTAGCAAGTGATTGGCGAACATGGATGTCATTATCGGCAATATCTTCAGGAATCTTGTTGATTTTACTGCGGAGATTAATCGATTGAGGTTTATCGTTCTGGAGAAGGAGCGAAAGTTTGAGGAGCAGCGCATTAGGCGTCAGCGCCTGCGAAGACGACGACGTATGTGGATCCACCCCATCACGGCACAGAGATTAACTCGTGGTGTCTATTCAACACTGAACATGGAGCTTCGACAAAATCCAGAGAAGTTTTTTGCCTATCTGCGGATGAACAAAGAAAACTTTGATGATTTGCTGGAGCGTGTTGGAGACCAAATTAAAAAATCGGACACCTACTGTCGGTTCTCTATATCTCCGGCGGAGCGTCTCATGGTGACTATAAGGTAAGCTATATGTATTGGATCTGTTTGCTTGAGCACAATTGTAATTTTATCATTCATTTAACATCACAGGCCAAGTAGGAAACCATATCAGTAGGCCAAAATTTTGTTATAAAACAGTGTTTCTCATTGATGTTCTTATTTTTGGTCTCTCCAATAGTTGTAGCTGAGTTCTGGTATGTAATGCTGTGTTTCTGAAATAATTTGTATTTTCTATTTTGTTTTCAGATTTCTGGCAACTGGCGAAACTCTGTCATCGCTCCATTTTCAGTATCGGCTGGGAATCTCCACACTATCCGGGATAATAAAGTACACTTGTCGTGCTCTGTGGGATAGTTTGGTTGGAGAATTCCTTCCAGAGCCAACAACAGAGCGGTGGCTTCAAATAGCGGACCAGTTTTTATGCATCTGCCAGTTCCCCAATTGCCTGGGTGCCGTTGATGGAAAGCACATCCGCATTCAAAAGCCTAAAGGAACCGGATCAGAATTCTTTAACTATAAAAAATATTTCTCAGTCGTCCTGATGGCTATTGCAGATGCGGAGTACAAGTTTATCGCGGTGGACATTGGGTCTTATGGACGGTCAAATGACTCTCAAGTCTTTAAACTATCTGCCATGGGCGGTAAACTGTATGGAAACAGTTTTCAGTTTCCCCCCCTAGGCCACTGCCTCAAACCTCAGGCTCACCGATGCCATTTGTTTGTGTAGGTGATGAGGCATTCCAGCTGTCCGAACACCTATTGAAGCCGTACGCCAGCAGAGGATTAACCCATACAAAGCGGATATTTAACTACCGCCTCACAAGAGCCAGACGGATGGTGGAGTGTGCCTTTGGCATTATGACAGCAAAATGGCGTGTCCTTTTGACTGCAATTAACTTGAAGACCGAGACTGTTGATGATGTTGTTAAAGCGTGCGTGGTCCTACATAATTTTGTCCTAACCAAGGAACCGATTTCTATGGAGGACCACAATCAAGAAACAACTTTGCACGACTACAGCAACATTACCACTCGCAGTACAGTCGCGGTTTCAAGAATGAGGGACCAGTTTGCTCAATTCTTTGTGTCACCGGAAGGTAGTGTTGACTGGCAGGATGCCAGAGTGTGATTAATGTATTGTTTCTTTTAAAAATTTTCTTCACCCACAATAAACCTTTAATAGTTTACTTGTCTACCTTCTTGTGTGTTTTCTACTGTCTGTAACCTTTTTGCCATAGTTGTGTCCATGGCTGTTTGTTTTAACAAAAGTATTTCACATTTTCTCCCAAAAAAGTGTACATCGTAGGCTGTGGTTCCCCAACTGCAGTCCTCAAGGCCCACCAACAGGTCATGTTTTCAGGATTTCCTTTGTATTGCTCAGGTGATAATTGCCTCACCTGTGCAATACAAAGGAAATCCTGAAAACATGATATGTTTTTGGTGGGCCTTGAGGACTGCAGTTGGGGAACCCTGGTCTACAATGTACACTTTTTTGGACAAAAGGTGAAATTGTTTTAACAAAAGTATTTCACATTTTCTCCCAAAAAAGTGTAACATCGTAGGCCGTGGTTCCCCAACTGCAGTCCTCAAGGCCCACCAACAGGTCATGTTTTCAGGATTTCCTTTGTATTGCTCAGGTGATAATTGCCTCACCTGTGCAATACAAAGGAAATCCTGAAAACATGATATGTTTTTGGTGGGCCTTGAGGACTGCAGTTGGGGAACCCTGGTCTACAATGTACACTTTTTTGGACAAAAGGTGAAATTGTTTTAACAAAAGTATTTCACATTTTCTCCCAAAAAAGTGTACATCGTAGGCCGTGGTTCCCCAACTGCAGTCCTCAAGGCCCACCAACAGGTCATGTTTTCAGGATTTCCTTTGTATTGCTCAGGTGATAATTGCCTCACCTGTGCAATACAAAGGAAATCCTGAAAACATGATATGTTTTTGGTGGGCCTTGAGGACTGCAGTTGGGGAACCCTGGTCTACAATGTACACTTTTTTGGACAAAAGGTGAAATTGTTTTAACAAAAGTATTTCACATTTTCTCCCAAAAAAGTGTACATCGTAGGCCGTGGTTCCCCAACTGCAGTCCTCAAGGCCCACCAAAAACATATCATGTTTTCAGGATTTCCTTTGTATTGCACAGGTGATAATTGCCTCACCTGTGCAATACAAAGGAAATCCTGAAAACATGATATGTTTTTGGTGGGCCTTGAGGACTGCAGTTGGGGACCCCTGACGAAGGAGTCATTCCGAAACGTGCGTCGGGGCAGACGCACCCCACGCTGGGTCCCTTAGACACGCTACAAGCATTGCGGTCCCACTTAATAAGTATGGCTTGGTCCTTCTTATATCTTATGTGTTTCCGCTTGCTATTACTTAATTTGATATATTGTGGTCCTTATGTTCCTATGATGATGTATGTGCCAGCCCTAGGCGGCTCCAGATTTACTGTTCATTCTGGCGTTATTGGTACTTGGGGTTTGGGCATTTAATTATCCATTGGTATATGTTCTGATTGTATTGCCCTCTCCTACCTTTGCTATTTGCACAAACTAGGCACTACATCTTTTAACAAATTGAATATTTTCTGTATCCCTGCCACTGCTATTTTTTGGCTAGGTGTGGCTATAATATCTTTAGTGTTCATAGGATATATGTTTAAGTTTAGTTCTTCATAGTTGTGCTTATATTATGCAATACTGACCTTGTGTTCTTTTGGGTTCGCAGCGGGGAGTGTGTCTTTCCATGTGGCACTGTTTCCTGCAATACCTTGTGTATGTCATTTGCAATTTTCTTGTGTCCTTTTTATAATTGAATAAAGTTTTTGTATTTTTACACTATATTGGATCTGTGGTCGTGGTTTCGTGGTATTTCACCACTTCCTTTTCTTTTATAACCTAACAAAGTACACAATTTTTGGAAAAAGATAATATACTTTGCATACTACACAACCCGGGACACAACTTTGGCAAAAAGGTTACATTTATAAACCTTTTAGCCAAAGTTTGGTGTACCTGTATACCAAATTTTAAACTTAACATCCTATAAATAAAAGACAGACAACAATGTTAAACCAATGAACAATTTATTTAAAAATAAAATTTAATCTAATTGTTAGCAAAGTATGCCTTTTGGCACAATTTTTAACGTTTAAATAACCTTTTTTTTTTCATAAACTTTATTGTTTTTGTAACTTTTTTTTTTATTTCAAATTTTTTTTTAAAAAAATATATAAAAACAATATTTACATACACTAGAGGTCAGTGTAGTGTGGGGTGGAAATACTGCTGGAGGGGCTGCGGGACACTTCGACCGTCGGATGGTGGTGTGGAAGAAACAGGAAGAGGTGAAGAGGTGTAAAGACTAAAATGGGAAGACAAGGCAGAACAGGTGGGTGGTGGTGGTGGAGTGGAGGGTTGGGCAGGAGGAGCAGGTGACATGGAAGACAATTGCAAGGGGGAAGGAGTGTGGTACGTGGGAGGTGGCTGGTAGTGGGTAGGTTGCTGGTACTGGGGAGGTGACTGCAGTTGGGGAGGTGGTTGGTACTGGGGAGGTTGTTGGAATTGGGGAGGTTGATGGACCTGGGGAGGTGGGTAGTATTGAATAGGAGGGGGAGGATGGATGGCAGGTGGAGGGGGGGAAGATGTACGGTGGCTGTAGGGGGGGGAGGTTGAGGAACGACTGGGGTGGATTGAGGATGGGAGAGAACCTGCACTAGAGCAGCGTGGCATGTGTGCGTCACATACATCTGCTGGTCAGAAGATAGCGGATCTATGCGCTCCGCAACCGACCGAAAAAAACTGTGGTTCGGGGATCCTCTTACCTCTGAACGCACAGTTTCCAGAAATGTCTTTACCTCACCAACTAGAGAGGTTATCTGACTAACGCCTGCGGCAACTTGTTCAGATAGCACCTTTAGACAGTTCTGGAAAGATGCGTTCATATGTAAGAACTCGGGCGCATAGTTCTTTTCCTGACCCCTCTGACGCTGCCGCCCAGTACCCGCAGCTGTACTAGAGGTGGCAGGGTCAGAAGGGTGGGGTAAAGGGAATGCTATATCCTGACCAGCAGATTCATGTAATGCAGCCGGCCACGCTGCTCCAGCGCTGGTGGAGGGGACTGCGGGATCAACTGTGTGGGAAGACTGGGAAGGTGCAGATGTGGATGGTCGGTCGAAGTGTCCCTCGGTGTCGGTCTCCTGAGGGATCGCTCTAGAAGGCGCCAACTCTGCGGGCGCCCGAGTGCTTGTCACCGTGCTGTGGAAGAAACAAAAACATAAAATTAATATACAGATGTGGAATGGCCCTGGCTGCAAAAAAAAAAGAAGGTTAACATTTGATGTAAATATTTACCTTCTGGTGACCATGGTTTCACGCAGGAACGCCAGAGCTCGTGCATATTTGTATTTGCTCTGGCGTCCTGAAGAACCACTCAGGGCCCGCATCTCTTTGTTGAATTCCTTCTTAAAGCGATCCCTCACAGACCGCCACCGCTTCACAATTCTCTCCCCTGAAACGAGAAAGCACACATTGGTTAGTACAACATCAGGGTTTCACAAACTTCAGTCCTCGTGTCCCCCAGAGTTCATGTTTTCATTATTTCCATAGTGTTTCACAAAAGGAAATCATGAAAACATGAAGCGTGGGTGACACGAGGACAGAAGTTTTGTAAACACACCTTTACAGTCAGCAACATGAACTATACTTACGGAATTTAGTCTGGGACCTAGGATTGAGGTCCTCCCAGCGTTGCACCATTCCCGCTGCCACTTCCTCCCAGAGCCGTCGTGTTACAATTTGATCCGAATGCCGGCGGTCCCCCATGTTCCACAGCGGCTCCCTTTCTCGGACCAGATCGATCATCAGCTCGACGTCCAATCCCTCCTCCGTGTCCGAGTCGGGAGCACGCTGTGAAGCCTGTGAAATTAAAAAAGAAAAAAAAGAAAATGATCAGACACATTGTTTTAAAATTTCAAAATTATACATGTTAAAATGGAAAAATTACTGCACCAAAAATTTTGAGATAACCCGTTTTGTAAACATTAAAAATTATAGAAAATGCTACCAAAAATGTTAGATAGCTAAAAAAATTTTGTAAAAAAAAAATTACATTTTCAGAAAAAAAACTAAAAAAAAATTAACGTGTAAAAAAAAAAAAAAAAAAAATATATATATATATATTAAATACTTACACGTTGAGCACCGCCGACAGTCTCACGACGACGACTCTGGAGGCGCTGGGAGGAACCCTCTGGCTCCCAGATCCGAGAGACTAAAAATGAAAATAAAAATTAGGATATTGCCATGTGTTGGCCGCTGTGTGAAGTATGTAATAAATGGTTTTCTATGTGTTGTGTGTAGTGTGATGTTGTGTTTCTGCGATTGATGCAGGATACTTACGAATTGTGAGCCCACTCCGGGTATCTCTCCACCCCGTCCTTCTTCCTCTGGGAGCTCCTCGTCATCTATATAGTTCATATATTAATGGTATGAACTCCATACTTCTGCTTGCTGCCAAGCACTGCTTTACCATCTTGCAACATAGTTTAATGTGCCTGGTAATAATGCTTTGGAATAATTCATTTTTGCACTGTGTTTAAAATACTTACTGCTTTATATCCCGGTGACTGGGGCCTCTCTAGATACTATCAGGTGGAAGGTGGTAAAGCATATAGATGTTGCCAGGTTGCCTTTGATGATCTAACCACCCCCTGGTGTGCTGGCCCCAGCTGGCAAATTATCCCAAAACAGCTCCCACAATCCCACTTTCCTGACCCTGTAGTGTGGGCTATATATTTAGGAGTAGTCTAAGGGGCGCACGCAGTAAGGGGGCGCACGCATCACAGAAAGCAAAGCATCACGAAAGACAAGCATCGAGTAAACGGCAGTTATCCATGGCAGTTAATCAGGGCAGGAATCAGGTAGCCCACACTTTGCTTTCTTTTAAATTATGTTCTTTATCTCTATCCTCCTGTGTTCCCTTGCCATCCACATTCACTGCCCCATCCCCCCTTCATCACGACTCATATACATCAGCCCCTCCATACTTCCCTCTCCCATGTACAGTTCCCATGCACTCCTCACCTTCCTGAGAAACCTCAGCCCATCTTGCCCAAACATATCACAGAAAAAACCTACTTACAACTCCAACAACTACATGCTCTTTATCTTCCTACTCCTACTGATTTCAGGGGACATCTCCCCCAACCCTGGTCCATCCCCCAACCTCAATCCCTACCCTACCTCATGTCGAAACCATAATAATCTTGTTAATATTACTTGCACTCCCTCATCTCCTTCTTTCAATTGTGCCCTCTGGAATCCACGGTCTGCATGCAACAAACTATCTTTCCTGCACAACTACTTTCTGAACAACTCTCTTCATCTGTTGGCCCTCACTGAAACCTGGATTCAGGATTCTGACACAGTCTCCCCTGCTGCCATTTCCTATGGTGGCTTACAGTTCTCCCATTCCCCGAGACCCACAAACAGACATGGTGGTGGAGTTGGCATACTCCTGTCCCCATAATGCACTTTCCAGGTCATCCCCCCAATTCCATCACTCTCATTCCCTTCTTTTGAGGTCCACACCATCAGGCTCTTCCATCCCCTCTCCCTCAGAGTAGCGGTCATATATCGGCCCCCAGGCTCATCCACCCAGTTCCTTGACCACTTCTCAGCCTGGCTGCCGCACTTCATGTCCTCAGAACTACCAACCCTTATCCTTGGAGACTTCAGCATCCCCATTAACAGTCCTACTTCCACATCTGCATCTCAGCTTCTATCACTAACCACTTCTCTAGGCCTCTCACAGCTTTCAACCTCTGAGACACACAAGGATGGCAACACCCTTGACCTGGTCTTTGTCCGCCTCTGTTCAATCTCCCACCTAAATAACTCACCGCTTCCACTCTCTGACCACAACATTCTCTCCTTCACGCTCACAAATCCTCCACCACCCCAGCGAACTCCTACCTACCACACATTCAGAAATATACAAGCCATTAACCCTCAGACACTTTCAGACTCCCTACACTCTTCGCTGTCCCCAATCTCCTCTTTTTCTTGTCCTGATCTGGCTGTTCATCACTACAATGACACTCTTAGAAGCACCCTTGACCAAGTAGCACCGCTCACCCTCAGAACTTCCAAACACACAGTAAAACAGCCCTGGCTCACATCGCAAACTCACCTTCTCCAGCGATGCTCTAGGAGTGCTGAACGCCTATGGAGAAAAACCCGCACACCAGAAGACTTCATCCACTTTAAATTCATGTTAAGAACTTATAATGCAGCCCTTCACCTCGCTAAACAGACCTACTTCACCACCCTGATCTCCTCACTAGCCAACAACCCCAAGAAACTTTTTGACACTTTTCACTCCCTCCTCAGGCCAAAAGCACAAGCCCCTATCACTGACATTTGTGCTAACGACCTGGCCTCCCACTTTATAGAAAAAATAGATACTATCCGTCAGGAAATCTGCTCGCAACCAACAAGTGCTGTGACTCCCATCCCTCCCTGCATTTCCCCTGGCTCAATTTCCACATTTGATCCCATCACAAAAGAAGAAGTCTCCAGACTCCTCTCTTCCTCTCGTCCGACTACATGCACTACCGACCCCATCCCCTCACATCTCCTCCAGTCTCTCTCTCCTGTTGTCACAACTCACCTAACTACAATCTTCAATCTCTCACTCTCCTCTGGCATTTTCCCATCCTCCTTCAAACACTCCATCATTACTCCACTACTAAAGAAACCCGCTCTTGACCCTTCCTGCACAAACAACTACAGACCGGTCTCCAATCTCCCCTTCATCTCTAAACTTTTGGAGCGCCTAGTCTTCTCCCGCCTCACTCGTTACCTCTCCACTCACTCCCTCCTAGACCCTTCACAGTCCGGCTTCCGACCCCTACATTCGACTGAAACTGCACTAGTAGTATAGGAGTTATATTACTCATCAAACTCAATCTGACAGGTCGTCACGCCCCCTATCATTTAATCCGTCTCCCTGTCAGATTGATCTGCCTGGGAAATCAGGACTGCTGAATGTGGAAATTTCAATCAAAGTGATTCATGAATTTATTCGTCTCTATTTATATTTTATCCATCGCCTTGTGGATTTGATCAGACTGTGGGGAAAGTTGTATCAAGGCGAATCTTGATTTTATAAGGGTGTTTTTTGTGTGGTCACTTTTAAGTTCAGCAGTAAATGTATGTAAAGGGCTTTTCTAGCCTGCCACAGCCGCAGAAGTGAGTTTGTGAAATGAAGGACAGGTTTTATTTGAAGTTTCGCCTTATAACACATTTGATTTATATCTTAGCAGCCTATGTACAGACTAAAAGGAGATTATTCTATAGTATTAACCAGTATAAAAGGCTTGTTTTATATGTATGTAAAAACAGTAAATGTATGTGAAAGACAGCAAGTTTTCCCCATAAAGAATTTAAGAAAAGTTTGGAGATGTATCTTTTAGCAGGACTGACACAGGGGACATCTCAGCTATATTGTGTATAGCCCAGGCATGTTGGGGCATGTTTAAAACTGACGAGACTTATAATCGACGTCTCATTGTACGGGCATATTATGTATATGGCCGTGTTACAATATTACATACGCGAATGCTTTATTCGTATTTTAAAAAAGCAATGACACGGTATTGTAAAACATGATTACAAGATTTTATTGTAATAAATAAATACAGCTCAAAGACATTTCAAGCATTTAAAAGTACATACAGAATGATATAAAAAGTGTCACATGCACAATTAACAAATAGCATCACACACGCGATAAAATAGATAATTAACAAGTACATAGGCTACATCGTGAGCCACATGGCTGGCAGTATCGGTAGAGACCTTTTTTTAGGTAGTAGAGTACCCCTTGTGGTGCCTAATGACGGCGAGTGCAGGGAATGAATTGTACGGGGTGCGGGGTCTAACCTCATCGATGTAGATACACCAGCGCTGGAGGCCATTTTTAATTCGTCTAAATGTTGTCTAGTAGTGTGATTACCCACAACAGTAGAGGGTATATTCAGCTCGGCCATAGCCCGCATAAACGATTCCCAACCCCTAGGTAAATTCCTGACGGTCAGAGCGTGACTCTGCATTGTACTACGTACTAAATCCACTAAGTTAGACCCGTGTATTACAGCGCCTTTGAAAATAAATTCGTCTTTATCATTCCAGTCTGTCACACTCTTATTCTGGAGTAGTCTGTTTAGTAAAAATTCAGCATTCTTTTTATATCTTTGGTTTATATGACCTACAATTTCAGCGATCTCGTGATTTTTATTATCGGTGACGGTATTTGGCGGCTGTTGATGCTCAGGATCCTGAGGGCTAACGAGATTTAAAGTTGTCAATTCTTTCGAGCTGCGTTTCGTATGTACCAAGTAGCGCTCCAGCACGGTGCTATACATTTTAATTTTCACATCGTCGGGGATGTCGCGGCGCTGTAAAACGGAGTTAATTTCATCATCGAGGCGTCGAATAACAGTTTCGCATATGCTCTCGGTGATTGGTGGCCTTAGCTTGTGTAGCTCCTGTTTGGGGATTAGATACATTTTCTCAGCATGATCCATTATTTGCCCGCGAGCAGACTCGTTATTATGGGTATTGCAAAGCCTAAAAGAGGACCGATAAAGCCACCGGTCTGATTCAGTACCCGTTTCTTTTTCTTTATGGACTGCGCTCTATAGCTAATGGTTCTTATAGCTTTACGCCACTTCTTCAGTATGCCTTTTTGGCGCTCTTTCAACGGGATTCTGCCTTTTAAGATGTTTAAAGCAGTGAATGACGCTGAACTATACTCTGAAGTGTGGGAGCGGCCACGTAAACACACGCAGAGAACTAAGTATGCTTCAGAAACATCACCAGTCACGTTTGCCGCCATGAATCCCACAACCCGACAGACTCGTGAGGCGCTTGACCGTGAGATTGATCAGCTCGCTGATGGTAAGAAGCGCACCGTAGATCCGATCATTATACGGACCACTCATATTATACAGCCTTTACCGCCATCTGTAACGGCGGCCGCTAACTCCACAGGTGTCGAACTGTCAGATACCATTCATTTACCCACCACATCTCACGCTGATGTATCTAATCCAGTTAATGTTGTGATGGGGTTAAAGAGAGATTTAACTACTAAGCATAAAGTGTGTAAAAAGCCGAGGCTTGATACAGCTGTGTCTGTACCTGTTAGCAGTGCGGATTCTGCTGTCTCTGTACCTGTTAGCAGTGCGGATTCTGCGGTCTCTGTACCTGTTAGCAGTGTGGATTCTGCGGTCTCTGTACCTGTTAGCAGTGCGGATTCTGCGGTCTCTGTACCTGTTAGCAGTGCGTATTCTGCTGTCATGTATAGTGTACAGTTCCTATAGCGTCTTGTGCTTGGGTGCAAGGAAAACACATGAGACAGCGGTTGATATGAAATGACTTGTATTACTTCATACAAGCATGCGGAAAAGGTCACACAGTTTGCAGGAACAGAGGCAGGAGACACAGCAGGCCAGAGTAACTTCAAGCTCTACAATAACTCTCCAAAGCAGGTTCAGGATCTCTTCTCTGTACCGTAATTCCTCTGCAAACATGGATTCACCAAACAGCAGGTTTCCAGAGTCCAAAAGTGTTCCAAGGTTCCTCAGTAGGAAATAGCTGGAGTACAAAGTCCAAGGCTTCCAGGAGTCAGGTCACAGACTGACTGAGGCTTGATTCAGGAGCACTGATTGTTCAGCTGAGGCTGCTTAAGAAGCAAGAGGGAGAGAATCAGGGCGGGAACATGAAAACTGGAAACTCCATATTAACTGAGGGCAAGAGCTGCAGAAAGACAGAAAGCAAAATGGCCGACGGAAAACTGAGTTTCAAGGAACATGTCAACAGAGACAAAGAACCTTACATTACTCCCCCCTTAGGGACAACCTCCGGATGACCTCAGACCAGGCTTGTCTGGGTACCTCTGATGAAACTGGCGGCGCAGGCGAGGAGCATTTACATTATTGACTGGTTCCCATGAGTTGTCCTCCACTGGGTAGCCCTGCCATTTAATCAAATATTACAACTGATTTCTGTACAACCTGGAATCTTTCTCACCATAAATTCTTCCTGACCATCGACCAGCACTGGGTCAGGGCAAGGAGAAGAACGTCCAGGAAACGTATTGGGTGTTGCAGCCTTTAGTAGGGATACATGAAAGACAGGGTGGATTCTCATAGTTCTGGGCAGTTGAAGACGACAAGCAACAGCACTTATAATCTTACTGATCTTATAAGGTCCAATGTACTTATGTCCCAATTTAGACGATGGAAAATTTAATTTAAGATTTCTGGTTGACAGCCAGACCAAATCTCCTACCTTGAAAGCTGGTGCAGGTTTACGAAATTTATCTGCTGCTTTCTTGTACCTTTCCTGAGCCAATTCTAGATTTTCCTCTAGAAGATCCATATTCTTTTGTAAAGAAGTGATTCTTTCAGCCACTGCCGGCAAGGGCGTATCTATGGGAAATCGAGGAAGAATGTTAGGATGATAACCTAGATTGGAGTAAAAAGGAGACTGCTTAGTGGAGGCGCTCTGAGAGTTGTTATAAGAGAACTCAGCCAGTGGAAGTAGATCCACCCAATCATCCTGTAGGTGGCAGATAAAACAGCGGCGATACTGCTCCAGGGTCTGATTGGTTCGTTCTGTCTGTCCATTAGTCTGGGGATGAAAAGCAGAAGAAAGGTTTACTTTAATGTCCAATGCGGCACAGAAGTTTTGCCAAAACCTTGAAGTGAATTGCACCCCTCGATCCGAAATGACCTCATCCGGTACTCCATGTAAGCGAAACACATTCTTAATCATCAAGTCTGATGTCTGTTTTGCAGTGGGTAAGCCGACACAAGGGATAAAATGAGCTGCCTTTGTTAGACGATCAACCACCACTAGAATGGTGTTCTTCCCTTGAGAGGTTGGTAACTCCACAATGAAGTCCATAGAAATGGATCCCCACGGGCGGGACAGGGTGGGAAGGGGTTGCAACAGACCAGTTGGTGAGGAGCGAGGTGTTTTGCATCTTGCACAGACTTCACATGAAGTGACATAGTTTAAAACATCTTTCCTGTAAGTGGGCCACCAAAAGAAACGAGAAAGAAATTCTTGTGTCTTTAGAATTCCCCTATGCCCGGCTATCTTGGAATCGTGGATGAGTTGCAATACTCTCAATCTGACTGTTTCAGGTATATACAGACGTTGTCCCTGAATCCACACACCATTCTTAAAGACAAGACTTACGTCCCTTGGGGGTTGAGCCAACAAAGAATCCGCATGGTATGCTTCCTTGATGTCCTTAAGTAGGTCTTGATTATGAATCACTCCCAGGAATCTAGAGTCAGGAAGAATAGTCTTAGGAGGAGTAAGTGGACGTGTCTCTGCTGAATGAATCCTAGAGAGTGCATCAGCCTTTCCATTGCGCGATCCTGGTCTATAAGAAATTACAAAATTAAATTGGTTTAGGAAAAGATTCCAGCGAGCCTGGTGAGGAGTCAGGCACTTAGCCGACCTGATAAATTCAAGGTTACGATGGTCTGTCAGGATGACTATTTGCTGTGCAGCTCCCTGAAGAAGGTGTCTCCATTCCTTGAAGGCGGCAATAATGGCCAACAATTCTCTATTGCCCACATCGTAGTTCCTCTCAGCCGAAGACAACTGCTGGGAAAAGAAGGCACAGGGATGCAAGACATTCTTCTCACCTGTTCTCTGAGAGAGTATAGCTCCAACGGCACAGTCTGAAGCATCCACCTCTATTATGAAGGCAAGCTCGGGGTTGGGATGTACTAAGATAGGTGCGGTGGTAAATTTATCCTTTAAACAGGAAAATGCTTCCTGAGCTTGCGGGGTCCAGGAGAACCTAGACTGTTTTCGGGTAAGTTGGGTGATAGATGACACTACCTCAGAGAAATTCCTAATGAAACGTCTATAGAAGTTGGCAAACCCGATGAAGCGCTGCACCTCCTTCACATTTCTAGGAATTGGCCAATCCTTATGGCTTGGGTCTTGCTTCCATCCATACTAATCCCTTGCGTAGATAGTACATACCCCAGAAATTGAATTTCGGTCCTATGGAATTCACACTTTTCAAGTTTGATGTAGAGATGGTTTTGTCTTAGGCGTTCTAAGACCATTCTCACATGTCCATGATGTTCCTCTGCGGAGTTAGAAAAAATTAGAATATCATCCAGATAAATCACCACAAATGTATCTAGGAGATCCCTGAAGATGTCATTCACAAAGTGTTGGAAAGTGGCTGGGGCGGTACTCAGACCAAAGGGCATAACTAGATATTCAAAGTGTCCATAGCGTGACCTGAATGCAGTCTTCCATTCATCCCCAGGTCTAATACGGACCAAGTTATAGGCCCCACGGAGATCCAGTTTAGAGAAAATTTTGGCATGCCGCACTCTCTCCAACAACTCAGGGATTAAAGGCAATGGATAACGGTTTCTAATAGTAACCTTATTGAGTTCCCTATAGTCTATGCAGGGTCTCAGAGATCCATCTTTCTTCTTCACAAAGAAGACGGGTGCACCTGCGGGAGATGAAGAGGGGCGTATGAAGCCCTTGGCTAGATTTTCATGTATGTAGTCCTTCAAAGCTTTTAGCTCGGGCCCCGCTAGGGGGTAGATCTTACCAAAAGGTATCTCGGCTCCAGGCAATAATTCAATTGGACAATCATATGGACGGTGAGGAGGAAGCTGATCAGCGTTCTTCTTGTCACATAAATCCACATAGTCCTGGTATACAGCTGGTAGTTCAGGGACTGACATGGTTCCTTTAGGAACAGAGCAAGCTGAAACTCCTTGACTCATCTGTTTCTCCGGAAAGTGTAATTCCTTGGTCTCCCAGTTAATTGTAGGATTCTGCGCCTGCAGCCATGGTAGCCCTAGAATAATGGGAAAGTGGGGAGAAGAGATAAGCATAAAAGACATTTTCTCCTGATGATCTTTACCCATAAGGACCCTCAAAGGCTCTGTTTCCTGATCCACTGGTCCAGAGGTCAGCAGGGAGCCATCCACAGTCTCCATCTGTACTGGAGTAGCCTTCTTCACTGAACGTATCCCCTGTTTCAGAGCAAAGGAGATATCCATAAAATTTCCACTTGCTCCTGAGTCGATCATAGCAGAGCTAGACACCAGACTGAGTCAACCCAGAGTTTGATGGAAAGGAAGCAATGAGAATTGTTTCTTTTACAACTCAGCTGGGACACCGCTGAGGAAACTTGAAATATTGCAGCGTTTATACAGTCATCGTCCCCAGAACTAACAGAGTTTAAGTCCGAGAAATCAAGATCTCTTGCAGCAGATCTCTCTGGAGCCTGAGGCTCGGACATGACAGAGCTCCTCTCGCAACATTCACAGTGAATGACTGCTGCAGTAGTCTTACGAGAACGGCTGGGGCAGTTTATAATGAAGTGCCCTGACTTACCACAGTAGAAACATAGATTTTCCTTTATACGATGTTCTTTGCGTTCATCACTAACCCGTCTTTGTAAAGAGTCCACCTGCATGGGTTCAGGTTCCCTTGTGATCCTACTCAAAGGTTCCTTAGCTGAGGAGGGAGGTAGGAAAAGGTTAGTGCGATTATTTTCGAACCATCTCTCTTGTCTGCGTTCAGTCAGACGAGCATCAATACGGATACAATAGTTAATAAAGTCACCTAACGCAGTGGGAGGGTCGGCACGAGCAAGTTCATCCTTAATCAGTGTAGACAACCCTTTCCGAAAAATAGATTTTTTAGCGGAAGTGTCCCAAGTGGTATCAAGAGCCCATCTCCTGAAATCCAAGGCATATTCGGCTACTGAACGCTTACCTTGGCGCAAAGTTAACATGGCTGCTTCAGCTGTTGCACCTCGATTGGGGTCATCAAACACCTGCCCCATGGCTGAAATAAAAGCATCAAGGTGATTCAAACAATCATCCTCAGTCTCAATCAGAGGGTTTGCCCACATCAAAGCCTTATTGGTAAGCAACATGATTATAGTAAGCACTTTGGATCGTTCAGTGGGAAATTGTGAAGCATGTGCAGAGAAAAATAGATTGCATTGGTTAATAAATCCCCTGAATTTCTCACGTTCACCGCCAAAACGAAAAGGAGGTAACTTGGGGATCCCAGAACTCGGGGTTATGGCAGGAGCCTGGACTCGTTCCTCTAGAGCCTCAATCCTGGCTCGTAATTTCTGGGTAGTTTGTCCAAACACTTGCAAATTATGATTAGTGAGGTCCTGTAGGCTTGCAAAACGGGTCTTTAAAGCCTGTATATCTGCATGGATTGAATCAGTCATTCCGCAAAGCTCCTTTATGCGGGCCTCCATCTTCCAGATCCTTTAAGGCAGAAGTGCTGGAAGGAAAAGCTGAAAGGAAAAAAAAAAAAAACAATAGTGTTTACCTGTGGTAACACTCCAGAGTAAAATTTAAGGGAATGCGCTCACCTGGAAAGGTTGTGAGAAGTCACAACCACTGTCATCACAGAAGGTATTAAACGGACATCTGATATCCACAGTCACAGCAGACACGGCTTTCCAGACCCAGCAGACACTAAACATTGGCTCCTGAATCTTGTCATGTATAGTGTACAGTTCCTATAGCGTCTTGTGCTTGGGTGCGAGGAAAACACATGAGACAGAGGTTGATATGAAATGACTTGTATTACTTCATACAAGCATGCGGAAAAGGTCACACAGTTTGCAGGAACAGAGGCAGGAGACACAGCAGGCCAGAGTAACTTCAAGCTCTACAATAACTCTCCAAAGCAGGTTCAGGATCTCTTCTCTGTACCGTAATTCCTCTGCAAACATGGATTCACCAAACAGCAGGTTTCCAGAGTCCAAAAGTGTTCCAAGGTTCCTCAGTAGGAAATAGCTGGAGTACAAAGTCCAAGGCTTCCAGGAGTCAGGTCACAGACTGACTGAGGCTTGATTCAGGAGCACTGATTGTTCAGCTGAGGCTGCTTAAGAAGCAAGAGGGAGAGAATCAGGGCGGGAACATGAAAACTGGAAACTCCATATTAACTGAGGGCAAGAGCTGCAGAAAGACAGAAAGCAAAATGGCCGACGGAAAACTGAGTTTCAAGGAACATGTCAACAGAGACAAAGAACCTTACATCTGCGGTCTCTGTACCTGTTAGCAGTGCGGATTCTGCGGTCTCTGTACCTGTTAGCAGTGCGGATTCTGCGGTCTCTGTACCTGTTAGCAGTGCGGATTCTGCGGTCTCTGTACCTGTTAGCAGTGCGGATTCTGCGGTCTCTGTACCTGTTAGCAGTGCGGATTCTGCGGTCTCTGTACCTGTTAGCAGTGCGGATTCTGCGGTCTCTGTACCTGTTAGCAGTGCGGATTCTGCGGTCTCTGTACCTGTTAGCAGTGCGGATTCTGTATCTGCGACCGCTACAGCGCAGATGTATGATGGCATTGGGTGGGCCCCCGCCGAAGACGCAGTGTTTAAGGAGCAGTTAGATCGTTACTTACGCTACAAAATCTGCCTACCCAAAATACTGTTTTTCTGCGGTACTTTTGAAAGATTGTTGTGTGAAGCAGTCACGACAGATGCTCGTAAGGCCGAGCTATACGCGCTTCGCCGGATGCAAGTAGACACCGAGATACCAGATGGTGCTAACCCATTATGACTAAATATGATCGGTTCGGGTCTGCATAAACCAACTAAAACAGCCCGTTATAATAGGTCCAGAGTTATAAAACGAGCTATAAAACTACTGGTCAGTGCTCGACGCGCAATATGCTCTAGGCGGCGGGGTGGCGGTATCTGTGCTGCTATACCACCACAGACAGCCCAGGAGCCACCACACACAGATGCTCCTGTCTCACATAGCCATGATGTCCCTGAAAATGCCGGCCGTTCCGGTACACAAAGCTCACAAGCCTCTGCTGCGGATGCTAACTCTGCTGATGATGTGAGGGGATCAGATCATACAGTATTTTTACAACACTTCCATCATCACCAGAGGGACAACCGTAATTTCAGTGCACGCATACATACCGATCATTTTAGGTTTGTAAATTTGGAGCGTGTACCATGGGCGTACCCAGGATCAAAACTAGGGGGGGGGGCAAGCCATGGTCGTTCAGGTTGTAAAATATAAGAACAAAAAATGTACCTTATAGATGACGTCGTCTCTGGAGTCATTCTCCTTTTCTTCATCTTCTATAGACCCTATGATGAGTTTTCTCATCCACAGTCGTCTCTGCAGACCTCCATCTTCTCCGCTCTTCTGCACCAACTCTCCACACAATGCCCTTAAAGACAGAAGAGTCATTAATGCTCCTGAATAAAAATATCTGCAATATACTGTCGCCTCACACTATTCCCCTCCCTCCTCACGCTGTCTCCTCATATATTTACCCCCTCACTCTATTCTGCCTGCTCACACATACCCCTGACTCCCCATACTGTGTCTGCACACATCCCATCACCCTCACTCCCCATACTGTGTCCACACACATTCACCCGTTCACTCCCCATACTGTCTGCAACCATCCCCCATACTGTTTCCTCATACATACATGCTCTTCAGTACCCTCAAATCCCCCACACATTAAATCCCCCATCCCCACTTCAAATCCCCCACACCATTAAGTACCCCCATCTACACTCCAAATCCCCCACATACATTAAGTACCCCCCATCCACACTCCAAATCCCCACACTTAAAATAACCCCCCATCCCCACTCCAAATCCCCCCACACATTAAATCCCCCATCCCCACTTCAAATCCCCCACACACATTAAGTACCCATCTACACTCCAAATCCCCCACATACATTAAGTACCCCCCCATCCACACTCCAAATCCCCCACGCATAAAATAACCCCCCCATCCCCACTCCAAATCCCCCCATGCATAAAATAACCCCCCCATCCCCACTCCAATCCCCCACTCATAAAAGAACCCCCATCCCACTCCAAATCCCCCCTGTTGTGAATGGGTTTGAGATGAGTTCTGAGCAGAGGCTCCCTCTGGTGGTTACAAGCGGTGCTAGTGAGGATTGTGAGGACTGGGAATCAGGTGTTACTGACTGGTCTTATGTAAGGGAGTCATTTTCCCATCAGGGTTGCCGGTGATCAATTGTTCTGGTCTGAATCCTTCATTCCAGTTTCCCTTGTAGCCTGCTGTGTCGTGTCTGCATCTCCTGCTTACAGATAAGACTTTTGCTTCTTTTGTGTTTTTGCTGTATTTTTGCATTTTGTCCTGCACTTCTTTGGGGGCCTTCAGGGTCCCCTCCGGGGGCTTCTGCCCTCTCAGTTTAGTTCAGCCACTGAGTTTTGTTCTTTTGCTTTTTCCAGTTTTTTCAGTGGCTGCTGTTTTGATTTTGTTACACCAGAGAACTAATTTAGGTGGTAGAGGTCGTGTGATCTCAGGTGATTTTGAAATTAGTAGAGTTGGTGCTTTTCAGGGTTTTCTGGGATTGCAGTAAGTACCCTTCCTATCCTTTTCTATTTAGATAGTTTGGGCCCCAGCGTTTGCTCATACTATTTTCTTTCTGTGTCAGTATTTCCTCTTGTCTAACCGCCATTACATGTTTGGGGGCTTTCTGTTATCTTTGGGGTTCTGCTCCGGGGCAGATAGCTTTCCTATTTCTATCTTTAGGTGTAGTTAGTTTCTCAGGCTGTGACGAGGCGTCTAGGACCAACGTAGGAACGCTCCACGGCTGCCTCTAGTTGTGGTGGTTAGTCAGGGTACTGCAATCTCATAGATTCCAACTGCTCTGGTGTATTGCCTTTTTTACCTGCACTCCTCAGCTACCGAAACATAACAGTATCACCGGCCTAAAAAATTGAAAATTGTATGGTACTCACAGAAGGGAAAAAAATATTGTGAAAGAAAAAAGGTTGTCAGAGTTGTCAGAGATATTTTTCTGTTTGTTGCATTTTTTTTTTTTTTTTTCCTCTGTATCTCTGGGTGCTGGGGAGGATCTTTTCTCCCAATGGAGTTTGCACAGTTGTCTGGCCGTGTGGATCAGCTTGCCACTGAGGTTCAGAGTATTGCTGCATATCTTGCTAGGTTGCCTGTTGTGGAACCTAGGATCCCCATGCCAGATTTGTTTTTAGGGGATCGAGCTAAGTTTCAGAATTTCAAAAATAATTGTAAATTGTTTTTTGCCTTAAAATCTAAGTCCTCAGGAAACGCAGCGCAGCAGGTTCAAATTATCATCTCTCTCCTGCGCGGCGATCCTCAGGATTGGGCTTTTTCCCTGATACCTGGGGATCCTGTTTTGAGTGATGTTGATGCGTTTTTTCAGGCTTTGGGGTTATTGTACGATGAGCCTAATGTCACTGATCAAGCTGAAAAAACCTTGTTGGCATTAAATCAGGGGCTTGATGACGCTGAGTTATACTGTCAGAGATTCCGTAGGTGGGCAGTCCTGACCAAATGGAATGACGACGCTTTGGCGGCCCTTTTCCGGAAGGGTCTGTCAGATAATGTAAAGGATGTTATGGTGGGATTCCCTGTCCCCTCTGGTCTCAATGATTCTATGTCATTAGCGATTCAAATTGACAGACGTTTGCGTGAGCGGAGAAGTATGCGTTGCCTTGTGAACCAGCTTCTGAACCCATGCAGTGTGATAGAGTGGTGTCTGGGGCACAGCGTCATGAGTTTCGAAAGCGCAATGGGTTATGTTTCTACTGTGGTGATGCCTCTCATGCTATTTCAGTCTGCCCTAAGCGGGGAAGACGTTTTGCACGCTCAGTTGTCTTGGGTAGTGTTCAGACTAAGTTTTTATTAACTGTCACTCTGATATGCTCTCTGTCCTCATTTTCTGCTCAGGCTTTCGTTGATTCTGGAGCAGCTATTAACCTGATGGATTATGATTTTGCTAAACGTTGTGGGTTTCCCTTGATACCCCTACGGAAGTCTATTCCCCTACTGGGGATCGATTCTACCCCTTTGGCTGAGAATAAACCCAGTTTTCTACTCAGGTGATAATGAGGGTTGAACCTGATCACCAGGAGTGCTGCAAACTTTTGGTTCTGTATAATCTGCATGACATTATCGTGCTGGGTTTCCCTTGGTTACAGTCTCATAATCCTGTTTTGGATTGGAAATCTGTGTCTGTAACCAGTTGGGGCTGCCAATGTGTTAATACCAACACTCCTGTTTTTTCTGCCTCTCCCCAGGCTCAGGATGTTCCTGACTTTTTGTTTGATTTTTCTGATGTGTTTAGCGAAAGTAAATCTGCATCCTTGCCTCCCCATAGGAGCTATGACTGCGCTATTGAATTAGTGCCGGGTAGTAAATTCCCTAAAGGTCGCCTTTTTAACTTGTCTGTACCTGAACATGACGCTATGCGGTCTTATATCAAGGAATCATTGGAGAAGGGTCATATCAGACCATCCTCTTCACCCTTAGGTGCCGGTTTTTTCTTTGTGGCCAAAAAAGATGGTTCATTAAGGCCGTGTATTGATTATCGTCTCTTGAACAATATTACTGTGAAATATCAATACCCGTTACCCTTGATTTCTGACCTGTTTTCCAGGGTGAAAAACGCTACTTGGTTTACCAAGCTTGACCTCAGGGGGGCGTATAACCTTATTCGCATTAAGCACGGGGATGAATGGAAGACGGCATTCAATACCCCTGAAGGGCATTTTGAGTACCTAGTGATGCCCTTTGGGCTCACTAATGCTCCTTCCGTCTTCCAGTCCTTCATGAATGACATTTTCAGGGATTTTGTGGACAAATTTCTGATTGTTTATTTGGATGATATCATGATTTTTTTTAATGACTGGGACTCTCATGTGAAACATGTTCGAACTGTATTCCAGATTTTGAGAGAGAATGCTCTGTATGTGAAGGGATCAAAGTGTCTTTTTGGCGTAAAGAGGATCTCATTTCTGGGATTCATTTTGTCCCCATCTGTTATTGAAATGGACCCGGTCAAGGTTCAGGCCATCTGTGATTGGGTCCAACCTACTTCATTAAAGGCTCTTCAGAGATTTTTGGGTTTTGCCAATTTTTATCGTAAATTTATTGGTAATTTCTCGGTTATTGTTAAACCATTAACTGATTTGACCAGAAAGGGTTCTGATGTGGTGAATTGGCCTCCTGAGGCAGTCTCTGCATTTCAGGAACTTAAGCAGAGATTCACTTCTGCTCCTGTTCTACGGCAGCCTGATGTTTCTCTGCCATTTCAGGTGGAGGTTGATGCCTCTGAAATTGGGGCAGGTGCCGTTTTGTCCCAAAAAGATCCAGAGACCTCTAAAAGTAACCCTTGTGCCTTTTTCTCTCGAAAATTTTCTCCTACTGAACGTAATTATGACGTAGGTAATCGGGAGTTATTGGCCATGAAGTGGGCTTTTGAAGAGTGGAGACATTGGCTGGAGGGAGCCAAACATCAGGTGGTGGTCCTTACGGACCATAAGAATCTGATCTATCTGGAATCTGCCAAGCGACTCAATCCTAGACAGGCCAGGTGGGCCTTGTTTTTCACACGTTTTAATTTTGTGGTTTCCTTTCTTCCTGGCACTAAGAATGTTAAGGCGGATGCCCTCTCGAGGAGTTTCCTTGCGGACTCTCCTGAGTTATCTGATCCTTCTGTTATTTTGAAAGAGGGTGTAGTTCTTTCCGCCATCTCGCCCAATTTGAGACTTGCTCTGGAGGGGTGTCAGGAGGATAGGCCGAGCGCTGCCCTGTTGGAAAATTGTTTGTCCCGGACCAATGGAAAAAGAGTGTGATGTCTGAGATTCATTGTTCCGCATTGGCTGGGCATCCCGGAATTTTTGGTACCAGAGACTTGGTTAGCCGGTCCTTTTGGTGGCCTACCTTGTCTCGTGATGTCAGGGAATTTGTGCAGTCCTGCGGGACTTGCTCTCGTTCCAAGCCTTGCTCTCGCTCTAGTGGTTTGTTGATGCCATTGCCTGTGCCCAAGAGACCATGGACCCATATCTCTATAGATTTCATTTCCGATCTTCCTGTTTCTCAGAGAATGACCACCATCTGGGTAATTTGTGATAGGTTTTCCAAAATGATACATCTTGTGCCATTACCTAAGTTGCCTTCCTCCTCTGAATTGGTGCCGTTGTTCCTTCAGCACGTGGTTCGTTTACACGGCATTCCTGAGAACATTGTGTCTGACAGAGGAGTCCAGTTTGTTTCCAGATTTTGGAGGACTTTTTGTTCTAAACTGGGTGTACAATTGTCTTTCTCCTCGGCATTTCATCCTCAGACCAATGGTCAAACTGAGAGAACAAACCAGACATTGGAGACTTATCTAAGATGCTTTGTGTCTGCTGATCAGGATGACTGGGTCTCTTTTTTGCCTTTGGCTGAGTTTGCTCTTAATAATAGGGCTAGCTCTGCCACTTTGATGTCTCCGTTTTTCTGTAATTCTGGGTTTCACCCTCGATTTTCTTCAGGACAGACGGAGGCTTCTGTCTGTCCAGGTGTTGACTCTGTTGTGGAGCGTATGCAACAGATTTGGGACCAGGTAGTGGAGAGGTTGTCCTCTCTCAGGAGAAGGCACAGCGGTTTGCTAACCGGCATAGGACTGATGGTCCTCGGTTTAAAGTGGGGGACTTGGTCTGGTTGTCCTCAAAGAATATTCCTATGAGAGTAGCATCTCCTAAATTTAAGCCTAGGTTCATTGGACCTTATAAGATCATGGAGATTATTAATCCTGTTTCTTTTCGTTTGCTTCTTCCAGGGACATTTAAGATCCATAACGTGTTCCACAAGTCCTTGTTGAAGAGATTTGTTGAGCCAGTGGTTCCTGCTGCTGTGCCTCCTGACCCTGTTTTGGTTGAGGGCAATCTGGAGTATGTGGTTGAGAAAATATTGGATTCTCGTTTTTCTAGACGGAAACTCCAGTATTTGGTTAAATGGAGAGGTTATGGTCAGGAAGACAATTCTTGGGTGTTTGCTTCGGACATCCATGCTAGGAGACTTATCCGTGCGTATCATAGAACTCATCCTGACCGACCTGGTTGCTCAAATGAGGGTTCGGTGACCCCCTCAAGGGGGGGTACTGTTGTGAATGGGTTTGAGATGAGTTCTGAGCAGAGGCTCCCTCTGGTGGTTACAAGCGGTGCTAGTGAGGATTGTGAGGACTGGGAATCAGGTGTTACTGACTGGTCTTATATAAGGGAGTCATTTTCCCATCAGGGTTGCCGGTGATCAATTGTTCTGGTCTGAATCCTTCATTCCAGTTTCCCTTGTAGCCTGCTGTGTCGTGTCTGCATCTCCTGCTTACAGATAAGACTTTTGTTCTTTTGTGTTTTTGCTGTATTTTTGCATTTTGTCCTGCACTTCTTTGGGGGCCTTCAGGGTCCCCTCCGGGGGCTTCTGCCCTCTCAGTTTAGTTCAGCCACTGAGTTTTGTTCTTTTGCTTTTTCCAGTTTTTTCAGTGGCTGCTGTTTTGATTTTGTTACACCAGAGAACTAATTTAGGTGGTAGAGGTCGTGTGATCTCAGGTGATTTTGAAATTAGTAGAGTTGGTGCTTTTCAGGGTTTTCTGGGATTGCAGTAAGTACCCTTCCTATCCTTTTTATTTAGATAGTTTGGGCCCCAGCGTTTGCTCATACTATTTTCTTTCTGTGTCAGTATTTCCTCTTGTCTAACCGCCATTACATGTTTGGGGGCTTTCTGTTATCTT
>JARQOD010006806.1:9215-41386 GCA_033576555.1 Oophaga sylvatica | reverse complement strand
CGCTTAGGGCAGACTGAAATAGCATGAGAGGCATCACCACAGTAGAAACATAACCCATTGCGCTTTCGAAACTCATGACGCTGTGCCCCAGACACCACTCTATCACACTGCATGGATTCAGAAGCAGGTTCACAAGGCAACACTATTCCACGCATACTTCTCCGCTCACGCAATCGTCTGTCAATTTGAATCGCTAATGACATAGAATCATTGAGACCAGAGGGGACAGGGAATCCCACCATAACATCCTTTACATTATCTGACAGACCCTTCTGAAAAAGGGCCGCCAAAGCGTCGTCATTCCATTTGGTCAGGACTGCCCACCTACGGAATCTCTGACAGTATAACTCAGCGTCATCAAGCCCCTGATTTAATGCCAACAAGGCTTTTTCAGCTTGATCAGTGACATTAGGCTCATCGTACAATAACCCAAAGCCTGAAAAAATGCATCAACATCACTCAAAACAGGATCCCCAGGTGTCAGGGAAAAAGCCCAATCCTGAGGATCGCCGCGCAGGAGAGAGATGACAATTTGAACCTGCTGCGCTGCGTTCCCTGAGGACTTAGATTTTAAGGCAAAAAACAATTTACAATTATTTTTGAAATTCTGAAAGTTAGCTCGATCCCCTAAAAACAAATCTGGCATGGGAATCCTAGGTTCCACAAACAGGCAACCTAGCAAGATATGCAGCAATACTCTGAACCTCAGTGGCAAGCTGATCCACACGGCCAGACAACTGTGCAAACTCCATTGAGAGAAAAAATCTCCCCAGCACCAGAGATACAGAGGGAAAAAAAAAAAAAATGCAACAAACAGAAAAATATCTCTGACAACTCTGACAACCGTTTTTTCTTTCACAAATTTTTTCCCTTCTGTGAGTACCATACAATTTTAAATTTTAGGCCGGTGATACTGTTATGTTTCGGTAGCTGAGGAGTGCAGGCAAAAAAGGCAATACACCAGAGCAGTTGGAATCTATGAGATTGCAGTACCCTGACTAACCACAACAACTAGAGGCAGCCGTGGAGCGTTCCTACGTTGGTCCTAGACGCCTCGTCACAGCCTGAGAAACTAACTACACTAAAGATAGAAATAGGAAAGCTATCTGCCCGGAGCAGAACCCCAAAGATAATAGAAAGCCCCCAAACATGTAATGGCGGTTAGACAAGAAGAAATACAGACACAGACAGAAAATAGTATGAGCAAACGTTGGGGCCCAAACTAACTAAATAGAAAAGGATAGGAAGGGTACTTACTGCAATCCCAGAAAACCTGAAAAGCACCAACTCTACTAATTTAAAAAAAAACACCTGAGATCACACGACCTCTACCACCTAAATTAGTTCTCTGGTGTAACAAAATCAAAACAGCAGCCACTGAAAAAACTGGAAAAAGCAAAGGTACAAACATCAGTGGCTGAACTAAACTGAGAGGGCAAAAGCCCCCGGAGGGGACCCTGAAGGCCCCCCCAGAAGTGCAGGACAAAATGCAAAAAACAAGCACAAAAACAAAAAGAAGAAAATGTCTTATCTGTTAGCAGGAGATGCAGACACGACACAGCAGGCTACAAAGGAAACAGGAATCAAGGATTCAGACCAGAACAATTGATCACCGGCAACCCTGATGGGAAGGTGACTCCCTTATATAAGACCAGTCAGTAACACCTGATTCCCAATCCTCACAATCTTCACTGGACAGACCAGCACCGCTTGTAACCACCAGAGGGAGCCTCTGCTCAGAACTCATCCCAAGCCACTCACAACAGTACCCCCCCCTTGAGGAGGGGTCACCGAACCCTCATTTGAGCAACCAGGTCGGTCAGGATGAGTTCTATGGTACGCACGGATAAGTCTCCTAGCATGGATGTCCGAAGCAAACACCCAAGAATTGTCTTCCTGACCATAACCTCTCCACTTAACCAAATACTGGAGTTTCCGTCTAGAAAAACGAGAATCTAATATTTTCTCAACCACATACTCCAGATTGCCCTCAACCAAAACAGGGTCAGGAGGCATAGCAGCAGGAACCACTGGCTCAACAAACCTCTTCAACAAGGACTTGTGGAACACGTTATGGATCTTAAATGTCCTGGAAGAAGCAAACGAAAAGAAACAGGATTAAGAATCTCTATGATCTTATAAGGTCCAATGAACCTAGGCTTAAATTTAGGAGATGCTACTCTCATAGGAATATTTTTTGAGGACAACCAGACCAAGTCACCCACTTTAAACCGAGGACCATCAGTCCTATGCCGGTTAGCAAACCGCTGGGTCCTCTCCTGAGAGAGGGACAACCTCTCCACTACCTGGTCCCAAATCTGTTGCATACGCTCCACAACAGAGTCAACACCTGGACAGACAGAAGCCTCCGTCTGTCCTGAAGAAAATCGAGGGTGAAACCCAGAATTACAGAAAAACGGAGACATCAAAGTGGCAGAGCTAGCCCTATTATTAAGAGCAAACTCAGCCAAAGGCAAAAAAGAGACCCAGTCATCCTGATCAGCAGACACAAAGCATCTTAGATAAGTCTCCAATGTCTGGTTTGTTCTCTCAGTTTGACCATTGGTCTGAGGATGAAATGCCGAGGAGAAAGACAATTGAACACCCAGTTTAGAACAAAAAGTCCTCCAAAATCTGGAAACAAACTGGACTCCTCTGTCAGACACTATGTTCTCAGGAATGCCGTGTAAACGAACCACGTGCTGAAGGAACAACGGCACCAATTCAGAGGAGGAAGGCAACTTAGGTAATGGCACAAGATGTATCATCTTAGAAAACCTATCACAAATCACCCAGATGGCGGTCATTCTCTGAGAAACAGGAAGGTCGGAAATGAAATCCATAGAGATATGGGTCCATGGTCTCTTGGGCACAGGCAATGGCATCAACAAACCACTAGAGCGAGAGCAAGGCTTGGAGCGAGAGCAAGTCCCGCAGGACTGCACAAATTCCCTGACATCACGAGACAAGGTAGGCCACCAAAAGGACCACTAACCAAGTCTCTGGTACCAAAAATTCCGGGATGCCCAGCCAACGCGGAACAATGAATCTCAGACATCACACTTTTTTCCACTGGTCCGGGACAAACAATTTTCCAACAGGGCAGCGCTCGGGCCTATCCTCCTGACACCCCTCCAGAGCAAGTCTCAAATTAGGTGAGATGGCGGAAAGAACTACACCCTCTTTCAAAATAACAGAAGGATCAGATAACTCAGGAGAGTCCGACAAGGAAGCTCCTCGAGAGGGCATCCGCCTTAACATTCTAAGTGCCAGGAAGAAAGGAAACCACAAAATTAAAACGTGTGGAAAAACAAGGCCCACCTGGCCTGTCTAGGATTGAGTCGCTTGGCAGATTCCAGATAAACCAGATTCTTATGGTCAGTAAGGACCACCACCTGATGTTTGGCTCCCTCCAGCCAATGTCTCCACTCTTCAAAAGCCCACTTCATGGCCAATAACTCCCATTACCCACGTCATAATTACGTTCAGTAGGAGAAAATTTTCGAGAGAAAAAGGCACAAGGGTTACTTTTAGAGGTCTCTGGATCTTTTTGGGACAAAACAGCACCTGCCCCAATTTCAGAGGCATCAACCTCCACCTGAAATGGCAGAGAAACATCAGGCTGCCGTAGAACAGGAGCAGAAGTGAATCTCTGCTTAAGTTCCTGAAATGCAGAGACTGCCTCAGGAGGCCAATTCACCACATCAGAACCCTTTTTGGTCAAATCAGTTAATGGTTTAACAATAACCGAGAAATTACCAATAAATTTACGATAAAAATTGGCAAAACCCAAAAATCTTTGAAGAGCCTTTAATGAAGTAGGTTGGACCCAATCACAGATGGCCTGAACCTTGACCGGGTCCATTTCAATAACAGATGGGGACAAAATGAATCCCAGAAATGAGATCCTCTGTACGCCAAAAAGACACTTTGATCCCTTCACATACAGAGCATTCTCTCTCAAAATCTGGAACACAGTTCGAACATGTTTCACATGAGAGTCCCAGTCATTAGAAAAAATCAAGATATCATCCAAATAAACAATCAGAAATTTATCCACAAAATCCCTGAAAATGTCATTCATGAAGGACTGGAAGACAGAAGGAGCATTAGTGAGCCCAAAGGGCATCACAAGGTACTCAAAATGCCCCTCCGGGATATTGAATGCCGTCTTCCATTCATCCCCGTGCTTAATGCGAATAAGGTTATATGCCCCCCTGAGGTCAAGCTTGGTAAACCAAGTAGCGTTTTTCACCCTGGAAAACAGGTCAGAAATCAAGGGTAACGGGTATTGATATTTCACAGTAATATTGTTCAAAAGACGATAATCAATACACGGCCTTAATGAACCATCTTTTTGGCCACAAAGAAAAAACCGGCACCTAAGGGTGAAAGGATGGTCTGATATGACCCTTCTCCAATGACTCCTTAATATAAGACCGCATAGCGTCATGTTCAGGTACAGACAAGTTAAAAAGGCGACCTTTAGGGAATTTACTACCAGGCACTAATTCAATAGCGCAGTCATAGCTCCTATGGGGAGGCAAGGATGCAGATTTACTTTCGCTAAATACATCAGAAAAATCAATCAAAAAGTCAGGAACATCCTGAGCCTGGGGGGAGGCAGAAAAAACAGGAGTGTTGGTATTAACACATTGGCAGCCCCAACTGGTTACAGACACAGATTTCCAATCCAAAACAGGATTATGAGACTGTAACCAAGGGAAACCCAGTACGATAATATCATGCAGATTATACAGAACCAAAAATTTGCAGCACTCTTGATGATCAGGTTCAACCCTCATTATCACCTGAGTAGAGAACTGAGGTTTATTCTCAGCCAAAGGGGTAGAATCGATCCCCAGTAGGGGAATAGACTTCTGTAGGGGTATCAAGGGAAACCCACAACGTTTAGCAAAATCATAATCCATCAGGTTAATAGCTGCTCCAGAATCAACGAAAGCCTGAGCAGAAAATGAGGACAGAGAGCATATCAGAGTGACAGTTAATAAAAACTTAGTCTGAACACTACCCAAGACAACTGAGCGTGCAAAACGTCTTCCCCGCTTAGGGCAGACTGAAATAGCATGAGAGGCATCACCACAGTAGAAACATAACCCATTGCGCTTTCGAAACTCATGACGCTGTGCCCCAGACACCACTCTATCACACTGCATGGATTCAGAAGCAGGTTCACAAGGCAACACTATTCCACGCATACTTCTCCGCTCACGCAAACGTCTGTCAATTTGAATCGCTAATGACATAGAATCATTGAGACCAGAGGGGACAGGGAATCCCACCATAACATCCTTTACATTATCTGACAGACCCTTCTGAAAAAGGGCCGCCAAAGCGTCGTCATTCCATTTGGTCAGGACTGCCCCCTACGGAATCTCTGACAGTATAACTCAGCGTCATCAAGCCCCTGATTTAATGCCAACAAGGCTTTTTCAGCTTGATCAGTGACATTAGGCTCATCGTACAATAACCCCAAAGCCTGAAAAAATGCATCAACATCACTCAAAACAGGATCCCCAGGTGTCAGGGAAAAAGCCCAATCCTGAGGATCGCCGCGCAGGAGAGAGATGACAATTTGAACCTGCTGCGCTGCGTTCCCTGAGGACTTAGATTTTAAGGCAAAAAACAATTTACAATTATTTTTGAAATTCTGAAAGTTAGCTCGATCCCCTAAAAACAAATCTGGCATGGGAATCCTAGGTTCCACAACAGGCAACCTAGCAAGATATGCAGCAATACTCTGAACCTCAGTGGCAAGCTGATCCACACGGCCAGACAACTGTGCAAACTCCATTGAGAGAAAAAATCCTCCCCAGCACCCAGAGATACAGAGGGAAAAAAAAAAAAAAATGCAACAAACAGAAAAATATCTCTGACAACTCTGACAACCGTTTTTTCTTTCACAAATTTTTTCCCTTCTGTGAGTACCATACAATTTTAAATTTTAGGCCGGTGATACTGTTATGTTTCGGTAGCTGAGGAGTGCAGGCAAAAAAGGCAATACACCAGAGCAGTTGGAATCTATGAGATTGCAGTACCCTGACTAACCACAACAACTAGAGGCAGCCGTGGAGCGTTCCTACGTTGGTCCTAGACGCCTCGTCACAGCCTGAGAAACTAACTACACCTAAAGATAGAAATAGGAAAGCTATCTGCCCCGGAGCAGAACCCCAAAGATAATAGAAAGCCCCCAAACATGTAATGGCGGTTAGACAAGAAGAAATACAGACACAGACAGAAAATAGTATGAGCAAACGTTGGGGCCCAAACTAACTAAATAGAAAAGGATAGGAAGGGTACTTACTGCAATCCCAGAAAACCCTGAAAAGCACCAACTCTACTAATTTAAAAAAAAACACCTGAGATCACACGACCTCTACCACCTAAATTAGTTCTCTGGTGTAACAAAATCAAAACAGCAGCCACTGAAAAAACTGGAAAAAGCAAAGGTACAAACATCAGTGGCTGAACTAAACTGAGAGGGCAAAAGCCCCCGGAGGGGACCCTGAAGGCCCCCACAGAAGTGCAGGACAAAATGCAAAAAACAAGCACAAAAACAAAAAGAAAAAATGTCTTATCTGTTAGCAGGAGATGCAGACACGACACAGCAGGCTACAAAGGAAACAGGAATCAAGGATTCAGACCAGAACAATTGATCACCGGCAACCCTGATGGGAAGGTGACTCCCTTATATAAGACCAGTCAGTAACACCTGATTCCCAATCCTCACAATCTTCACAATCTTCACTGGACAGACCAGCACCGCTTGTAACCACCAGAGGGAGCCTCTGCTCAGAACTCATCCCAAGCCCACTCACAACAGAATCCTCAGATTAAATAAACGACTCTTAGGGAGTGTAGCACCTGGGACGAACTCAATAGCGCAATCATAATCTCTATGGGGTGGTAGAGCTTGCGATTCAACTTCTGAAAATACCTTCCAGAAATCCTGAATGGCTTCAGGTAGCTCTTTCTTAACAACAGCAGCAATGTGAACATTGCAACATTTACCATAACACCCCTGCCCCCAGGACCTTATAATACCAGACGACCAGTCCAGCAAAGGATTGTGCATTTTTAACCAGGGTAAACCCAGGACGACTGGAACAGGCAATTTATCCAGTACAAACAAGTCAATGCACTCCTGATGTTCCATATTGACAATAAGTTGGAACTAGTGATGAGCCACCCCGTAGTGTTCGAGTTCGGTTCGGTTCGCCGAACAGCCATGTGTTCGATGAACTGTTCGACGAACTGTTCGTCGAACACCGTCGAACACCATTAAAATCAATGGCAGGCAAACCAAAACACATAGAAACACAAAGAAAACACATAGAAAACACTTCAAAGGTGTCCAAAAGCTGAAAATTGCTCACAAGACACAACTAACACATGGAAAAGTGACAAGTACATATAGTCATGCGAAAAGAAAAGGGGTGGAGGAGTAAAAGGAGGGGGAGACACAGATATAGGCATGTCATGCCCTTCTAAAATCAAAAAAGTGCCGAGCCGACACGGCCAGTCCATTCCTGCCCGTGCGACCTGCGTGTCGGCGGGTTTGTGCCAGAGCTGCGGTGGACCCTGACGGCCAGCCCCCCTCTCCCAATACTGGTGCCTGTCCGCTGCTGGGTCTAGCTAGCCCCCCTGCGGTGGAGACAGGTCTAATCATTTTTATTTAAATTGTCTCTCTAATTTAATGAGTACACTTTGAATCCTTTTACAAGGATCTATTGCAGGGCAAGTCTCATGCCAGCAGCTGCGGTAATGCCAGGTCCAGTAGCGTCCAGTAAAGCTGCTGCCGTTAAAAAGCTTTTATAAGGATTGAGCTTGGCGGTCCACCGCAAGGCGTCCTACCGCCACTCACAGCCCCTGTGCCTTGGGGTGCCTCCCCGATGCTCTTCACTGATTGTCCCGGGGGCCCAAAGCATTTCCTTTGAAAAAATTAGGTGTCCAAACTACAGGTGGTGTAGCTTGCTTAACAGCTGTGTTAATCCGTTGACTAGCAGACACTGCTACTAGGCCCAAAATTATTGTCGTTTTTTTCGGAAAAACCGAACTCTTCAAAATCTAGTTGCCCCCAGCAACACAACTCTCAAGTCCTTATCTTCATCTGCAACCTGGATAAATTCTAATCCGGGTTGTTTTGCATGTAGGACCTCTAAGTGTTTATGTTGAGTCTCTATTATGAATGGGGTGCAAGAATTTCAATTTCGTACCACAGGCACCATTTTTAAAATCAACTCTCATGTCAATTGCCAATCGTGCTACATTATTTATTTAATTGAGTGCAGTTGTGGGTTGTAGTACATCGGTCGGACGATACAGACGATGCATGCAAGGCTCAACAAGCACCGTCAAAATATCCGAAATGGGTTCATGCTACACAGTCTCTCAAAACATTTCTCCCTAGTGTACCAAAAGAATTTGAATTTGTTAAAACTCACTGTTATTGACCAGATTTCACATGATATGCCTGCTCGGTACAATAATCTAATAGCAAGGGAGAGTTTCTGGATTTTTAAACTTGGTACACTGGCCCCTGAGGGGTTAAACCTCACTATTGAAAAAGTCACGTAATATATGCATTTTGTTATTTATTTATTTATTTTCATTTATTTTTCCTTGTGTACATTGTTTTTATGTCATTTTTTACGTTGGTTTTATTCAATTTATCTGTTTTTTTATGTTTTTTTTTTTTTTTGCAGTCCTATTTGCATTTTTAATCATGTGGGTGTTCTGATTAATTGCCTTTTAATTTTCATTTGCTGCTCCACCTTTATATAGCTTTCCTACTCCATTCTATGTGTAACTGCCACCTGAGGAAGACGGAACTATTCCGTTGAAACGCGTTGTGGATATCAATAAATGAAGACTTTTTAATATCAGTTGAATTGCGTCCCTCGCGCTCCTTATGACCGGATTGCTTTATCATCACTTATGTCTGATCCTCTCTTGAGGTACCCGGCCGGAGCTGCAGCGGACAACCTTAATCTCATCTGCCTTTATCGCCAGCCTGGCGCTCCTTTGAAACCGTCTATCTGAATTTGGTTGCAAAATTATTGTCTGGGTTAGATGCAGTTCAAAATTTGTAATTAGATCTACAGCCGGTGGCTACTCCGCTGACTAGCAGACACTGCTACTAGGCCCAAAATTATTGTCCAGGCAAGATGCAGTTAAAAATTTGTAATTATATCTACAGCCGGTGGCTACTCCGCTGACTAGCAGACACTCAAGCTTTGGAGCAGACCTCTGATTCCCAGGCTATAGTATGAGTAAACAGCTCTAGTCTTCACACTCAACCATCTGTGTTACCCCAAGCCATAGTGTATGTAGTTTCTTACGGTTAAAAGGAGGGTGGGGAAAGACCCTACCCACCTGTAATTGACTATGCCAATGTCACGTAAAACACAGCAAGGGGACTCCAAAAAGAGTCTCCATTTTTTCCAAAAATTTGGGGCACAGACACCACTTAAGTAGCATCAATTGCCCCAGAGTTGCTTAAAACGGTTGGTGAGGTGATTTTACCAAATCCTCAAGCTTTTACTCTCCCCAGGATGACACAGGGGTAGAAAAGTCCTTGCGGATCCATGATTTGTTCATCTTTATGAACGTGAGTCTGTCTACATTCTCAGTGGACAGCCGCGTTCGCTTATCTATCAGACTCAGCACACCACCAGCAGCGCTGAACACACGTTCAGAGAGAACAAAAATTATTATTAATTTGAAAGCTGGTGGAGCTTAGTATAGATGGCCTATTAGAATGAGTACCACACAATGCTACAGGCCCAAAATTATTCTACAGCCAAGATGCAGCTAAAAATAATTATTAATTTGAAAGCTGGTGGAGCTTAGTATAGATGGCCTATTAGAATGAGTAACACACACTGCTACAGGCCCAAAATTATTCTACAGCCAAGATGCAGCTAAAAATAATTATTAATTTGAAAGCTGGTGGAGCTTAGTATAGATGGCCTATTAGAATGAGTACCACACACTGCTACAGGCCCAAAATTATTCTACAGCCAAGATGCAGCTAAAAATAATTATTAATTTGAAAGCTGGTGGAGCTTAGTATAGATGGCCTATTAGAATGAGTACCACACAGTGCTACAGGCCCAAAATTATTCTACAGCCAAGATGCAGCTAAAAATAATTATTAATTTGAAAGCTGGTGGAGCTTAGTATAGATGGCCTATTAGAATGAGTACCACACACTGCTACAGGCTCAAAATTATTCTACAGGCAAGATGCAGCTAAAAATTAGTATTAATTTGAAAGCTGGTGGAGCTTAGTATAGATGGCCTATTAGAATGAGTACCACACACTGCTACATGCCCAAAATTATTCTACAGGCAAGATTCAGCTAAAATTAATTTGAAAGCTGGTGGAGCTTAGTATAGATGGCCTATTAGAATGAGTAACACACACTGGTACAGGCCCAAAATTATTTTCCGGCCCAGATGCAGCTACAAATTATTAGCAATTTTAAAGCTTAAAACGTTTGGTGAGATGATTTTACCAAATCCTCAAGCTTTTACTGTCCCCAGGATGACACAGGGGTAGAAAAGTCCTTGCGGATCCATGATTTGTTCATCTTTATGAACGTGAGCTGTCTACATTCTTAGTGGACAGCCGCATGCGCTTATCTGTCAGACTCAGCACACCACCAGCA
Organism: Oophaga sylvatica; assembly: GCA_033576555.1. Taxonomy (NCBI): domain Eukaryota; kingdom Metazoa; phylum Chordata; class Amphibia; order Anura; family Dendrobatidae; genus Oophaga; species Oophaga sylvatica. Next base: position 30,693 of record JARQOD010006806.1, on the reverse strand, counting down.
GCGCTGAACACACGTTCAGAGAGAACAAAAATTATTATTAATTTGAAAGCTCGTGGAGCTTAGTATAGATGGCCTATTAGAATGAGTACCACACACTGCTACAGGCCCAAAATTATTCTACAGGCAAGATGCAGCTAAAAATAATTATTAATTTGAAAGCTGGTGGAGCTTAGTATAGATGGCCTATTAGAATGAGTAACACACACTGCTATAGGCCCAAAATTATTCTACAGGCAAGATGCAGCTAAAAATAATTATTAATTTGAAAGCTGGTGGAGCTTAGTATAGATGGCCTATTAGAATGAGTACCACACACTGCTACAGGCCCAAAATTATTCTACAGCCAAGATGCAGCTAAAAATAATTATTAATTTGAAAGCTGGTGGAGCTTAGTATAGATGGCCTATTAGAATGAGTACCACACAGTGCTACAGGCCCAAAATTATTCTACAGCCAAGATGCAGCTAAAAATAATTATTAATTTGAAAGCTGGTGGAGCTTAGTATAGATGGCCTATTAGAATGAGTACCACACACTGCTACAGGCCCAAAATTATTCTACAGGCAAGATGCAGCTAAAAATTAGTATTAATTTGAAAGCTGGTGGAGCTTAGTATAGATGGCCTATTAGAATGAGTACCACACACTGCTACATGCCCAAAATTATTCTACAGGCAAGATTCAGCTAAAATTAATTTGAAAGCTGGTGGAGCTTAGTATAGATGGCCTATTAGAATGAGTAACACACACTGGTACAGGCCCAAAATTATTTTCCGGCCCAGATGCAGCTACAAATTATTAGCAATTTTAAAGCTTAAAACGTTTGGTGAGATGATTTTACCAAATCCTCAAGCTTTTACTGTCCCCAGGATGACACAGGGTAGAAAAGTCCTTGCGGATCCATGATTTGTTCATCTTTATGAACGTGAGTCTGTCTACATTCTTAGTGGACAGCCGCGTGCGCTTATCTGTCAGACTCAGCACACCACCAGCAGCGCTGAACACACGTTCAGAGAGAACAAAAATTATTATTAATTTGAAAGCTCGTGGAGCTTAGTATAGATGGCCTATTAGAATGAGTACCACACACTGCTACAGGCCCAAAATTATTCTACAGGCAAGATGCAGCTAAAAATTAGTATTAATTTGAAAGCTGGTGTAGCTTAGTATAGATGGCCTATTAGAATGAGTACCACACACTGCTACAGGCCCAAAATTGTTTTCCGGCCTAGATGCAGCTACAAATTATTAGCAATTTTAAAGCTTAAAATGTTTGGTGAGGTGATTTTACCAAATCCTCAAGCTTTTACTCTCCCCAGGATGACACAGGGGTAGAAAAGTCCTTGCGGATCCATGATTTGTTCATCTTTATGAACCTAAGTCTGTCTACATTCTCAGTGGACAGCCGCGTGCGCTTATCTGTCAGCACACCACCAGCAGCGCTGAACACACGTTCAGAGAGAATGCTGGCTGCGTGGCATGACAAGATCTCCAAGGCATGAGTGGCGAGCTCCGGCCATTTATCCAGATTGGAAGCCCAAAAAGAGCAAGGGTCCAGTGACAAAGTCATGGCTTCGATGTTCAGTTGGAGATACTCCTGTACCATCGTCTCTAGGCGTTGACTATGTGTCTGACTTCTTGTCTCCTGTGGCCTTGCAAAGGATGGGCTAAAAAACTGGTGAAAGGATTCCGCAAAATTGCTGTGAACACCAGCAGATACAGTGTTTCTGTTACGGTTTGAGTGCTGAACACTCGACAGTCCCACGGTTGGCAAGTTAGAACTGTGAGATTCACTACGTGCACCACTGGTGTTTTGTGGAAAAGCACATGTAAGATTCTGCAACAGTCTCTGCTGATACTCCTGCATGCGTGAATCCCTTTCTATGGCTGGAATTATTTCGGCAAATTTACTTTTGTAACGGGGATCTAACAGTGTGGCTACCCAGTAGTCAGGATTATTTTGAATTCTGACAATTCGAGGGTCATGTTGCAGGTAGTGCAGCAAGAAGGCACTCATGTGTCTTGCGCATCAGGGAGCACCAAGTCCCTGTTGTGTTGGTGCGAGGTACGACTCATGCTTCCTTCCTCTGCCCTCTCCCCCCAACCTTGCACAACAGAAATGTGATCAAGGTCTCCCTCATCTGATGAGTCTTCCATGCCCTTCGCCAGTTCGCCATCCACTTCTTCCTGGGCTCCTGCACCTTCCTCACTAGTTTGGCTGCTACCATGAGCCCTGGTTAATCCCTCTCCCCCACCCTCCCATGCCAGCCGCCTTGGTGCTGCCGACCATCTGGACCTTGCAGATGTTAGCCCTTCCGCATACAACTCCTCCTCCTCTACTTCCTCCACCTCCTCTTGTTCCACCACCTGACTCCGAATTCTGTTTAACATCTGCTCCAGCATGTAAATCACCGGAATAGTCATGCTGATAATGGCATCGTCAGCACTAAACATCTTCGTGGCCATTTCAAAACTGTGCAGAAGGGTGCATAGGTCCCTGATCTGAGACCACTCTTCCAGCGTGATTTGCCCCACCTCTGGATCTCGTTGGCCCAGGCTATAATTCAGAACGTATTGCACCAGGGCTTGTCGGTGCTGCCACAGTCGCTGCAACATGTGCAGAGTTGAATTCCACCGTGTTGGCACATCGCATTTTAGCCGGTGAAGTGGCAGGCCCAACGACTTCTGTAGAGATGTAAGTCGCTGAGCTGCGGGATGCAAAACGGCGGAAGTGAGCACACAGCGACCGTGTCCTCTGCAGAAGGCCATGTAGTCCGGGATAGTGGGCTAAAAATTGCTGGACAACCAGGTTCAACACGTGAACCATACAAGGCACGTGTGTGACATTGCCCCGGCGAAGGGCCGCACCCAGGTTTGCGGCATTGTCGCACACGGCCTTCCCTGGTTGCAGGTCCAGTGGAGACAACTATTTATGAAACTGGTTCTCCAGAGCTGACCACAACTCCTCAGCTGTGTGACTCACATTTCCCAGACATTTTAACGTAAAAACCGCCTGATTACATTGAGCCCTTCTGCCAGCATAGCAAGGAGGTGTGCTGCAGGATCCCTACTGCACAGTTAGAAAGCCCGTGGCATGACCAGACAGGCTTTGGGTGCAGGTGGGGGACCGAGAGGAGGTTGAGGAGGCAGAAGCAGTGGAGGAACTTCGAGATAAGGAGGACTGACGCACAACTCGTGGGGACGGCAAGACTTGGACAGCAGCCCCTTGTCCTGCTGTCACCATAGTTACCCAGTGCCCAGTCAGCGACATGTAACGCCCCTGTCCATGCCTACTCATCCAAGTGTCTGTGGTGAAATGTACCCTGTCACACACTGAGTTTCTCAAAGAAGCGGTGATGTTGTGTGCGACATGCTGGTGGAGCGCAGGCACACCTTTCTTTGAGAAGTAGTGCCGACTGGGCATTTGGTACTGGGGCACTGTGACGGACATAAGGGCTCGAAAATCCTCTGTGTCAACAAGGCGGAAAGGCAGCATTTCTGTAGCCAAGAGCTTGCAGATGGTGAAATTCAACCTCTTAGCTTTCTCATGGCTAGGAGGAAATGGTCTTTTACTTGTCCACATCTGAGTGACCTAGGGCTGGCTGTTCTGCGTAGACGGGGTTGAGTTGGGTGTCCCCGGACAACTGACGGTCTGTGAGGAAGATGAGCAAAGTTAGGTTGCCTTGATCCAAAGGTGGTGCTCTCGATGTCAGAGAGCGCTCAACACCAGCTGGTGTTTCCACTTCCAAATGAACTGATGACCTGCCAATCTGACTTGCTGTTGCTGGTAAAGAGGTGCCAGGTCTGAGTCTCAAAACAGGTCTGACTGCTGTCCCCCCAGTCACAGAGGATGAAGAGGCCGCGGTCGCGGATGCACAAGATGGGGCAGACGGTGGTTGGGCCAACCCGCTAGGCCACATTGTAGCACATGAGCTTGCCACTGCAACTTATGCTTCATATCCATGTGACGGTTCATGCATGAAGTACTCAAACTATGGATTTTTTGGCCTCTACTTAGCTTTTGGTCACAAATGTTACAGATAACACAAGTTGGGTCATCCCTATCGATGTTAAAAAATGCCCAGGCTATGCAAGGCTTAGAACCCATGCGACCTGAAGAGCCACCTTGACTTGTGGTCAGAGGCAGAGTTGTAGTTGAGGATGCGTTTGGTGACGTGCTTCCAGTACTACGTCTCTGTCCAGGAAGCGCACCCTGACCTCGTCGTCACTCGAATCCTCCTCCACCTCCTCTGCTGACCTCATCGACTGTCTCACTGTGGGTTGACAGTAAGTGGGATCTACAACCTCGTCATCATCACCCTGTGTGTTCTCACCCCCGTCGTCCTCAGAGCCAACCTCTTCCTGCCCTGACACAAAACTCAAGTTGTCGCTCACATCTGGTATTTGAGTCTCATCATCGTCTTCCTCATTGTCTCCACCAACAGGCGTTACAGTTTGGGAACGAGGGTCTACATTATGCTCAGAACCTTTTTCATCTGGTCCTGGATCAGACTCATAAACATTCTGGGCATCAGTGCAGATCATTTCCTCGTCTGGATTCACAGAAGCTGTGGACACGACCTCTGATTCCCAGGCTATAGTATGAGTAAACAGCTCTGCAGACTCAACCATCTGTTCTACCCCATACTCAGACGGGCAGTTGGAGACTTGGGAGCTGTGAGGAAGCAAGTGCGATTGGGGTGACACCTCTGAGGACTGGAGTTTTTGTGTTGTTGAAGTTGAGGTGGAGAGCCGACTTAAAGGAGCACTATGATATTTTTTTTCCGTTCACAACACGCCTATTCCCCTTTCCACCAGCAGCAGGCCTTTTGCCACTCATTTTGGTGGTTACCTAATTGACAACTGTGGAGTTGTTTCCACAAAAAACGATGGCTGCAAAAAATTCTTAGTATTTGAACGCGGGTGGAGCTTTGTATAGATGGCCTAATACAATGAGTACCACAGACTGCTACTATGCCCAAAATTATTGTCCAAGCAACATGCAGATAGATTTTTTTTTTTTTTTTTAAGGCTGGTGGAGCTTTGTATAGATGGCCTAATACAATGAGTACCTCAGACTGCTACTATGACCAAATTATTGTTCAAGCAACATGCAGATAGATTTTTTTTTTGTTTTTTTTAAGGCTGGTGGAGCTTTGTAGAGATAGCCTAATACAATGAGTACCACAGACTGCTACTATACCCACAATTATATTACAGGCAAGATGCAGCCAAAAATTATGAGTATTTCAACGCTGGTGGAGCTTAGTATAGATGGCCTAATACAATGAGTACCACAGACTGCTAATATGCCCACAATTATATTACAGGCACGATGCAGCAAAAAAATTGGTAGTTATTTCAACGCTGGTGGAGCTTTGTAGAGATGGCCTAATACAATGAGTAGCACAGACTGCTAATATGCCCACAATTATATTACAGGCACGATGCAGCAAAAAATTGTTGTTATTTCAACGCTGGTGGAGCTTTGTAGAGATGGCCTAATACAATGAGTAGCACACACTGCTACTTGCACACAATTATTGAACAGGCTAGATGCAGCAATTAATTCGGAGTGATTTGAACCCTGGTGTAGCTTAGTTTAGATGGCCTAATAAAATGAGTAGCACACACTGCTACTATGCACACAATTATTGAACAGGCTAGATGCAGCAAATAATTAGGAGTGATTTGAACTCTGGTGTAGCTTAGTTTAGATGGCCTAATAGAATGAGTAGCACACACTGCTACTATGCACACAATTATTGAACAGGCTAGGTGCAGCAATTAATTCGGAGTGATTTGAACGCTGGTGGAGCTTTGTAGAGATGGAATAATACAATGAGTACCACAGACTGCTACTATGCCCAAATTATTGTCCAAGCAACATGCAGATAGAATTTTTGTTTTGTTTTTTAAGGCTGGTGGAGCTTTATACAGATTGCCTAATACAATCGAAGATAACCTCGAACAGCTGGATTTTCCAAATCGTTTGAGTTCGTCGAACGACTCGAACACCGCCCAAAACAGCTCGAATTTGAAATTGGCGAACAGTTCTAGTCGAACACCGCTCATCTCTAGTGGGAACCCAGTGACCTTTCGAGACACGCACCCATGCTCCAGGGGAGTGTTATCAATTGCCACAATAGGGAAAGAATATGACAATGGTTCAGAATCAAATTTATATTTGTCTAGAAATTGTTGATCAATCAAATTCATTGCAGAACCACAATCCACCATGACCTGAAAATCAATGGAATGATCACGATAGGTGGAATTACCAGAAAAAACAAACCCTGCGGACCGTAAAAATGCAATACGAACGGGGGTGTTGACCTTTTTTTTCTTTTCTTTCTTTATGCGAACCTCGCATTGCTTAATCAAATGGTCATCCTTACCACAATACAAGCATAGCCCCTCAGAGAACCTCTCCCTCTCCTGAGAACGAGAGGACATCGCCCCAAGTTGCATTGGCAACCCGCTGTCGATGGGGCTATCCTGAGAGACTGGGTCAAAGCATTATAAGAGGCTTCTCATTATTCTGCCTGTCTCTCAATCTTCTATCCACACGGATAGCTAACTGCATAGCAGATTCCAAAGTATAAGCAATCAGCAAATCTTTAACCCTTTCACTCAAACCTGCTAAAAACGGACTCTTGAGTGCTGGGTCATTCCACCTGACCTCTGCGGACCATCGTCTGAACAGGGTGCAATACCTCTCAACATCACCAGAACCCTGTTTAAGTCGTCTGAGCTCTGCCTCAGCTGTGGTAACTCTATCCGGATCATCATATAACAACCCCACAGCAGTAAAAAATGCTTCTACTGATGTCAAACAGGGATATTCGATGGTAACGAAAATGCCCAGATTTGGGGATCACTTCGCAACAAAGACATAATAATCCCCACACGATGTGATTCACTCCCTGAGGATCTAGGTCTAAGCCGAAAATATAGTAAACATGCATTTTTAAATGTAAAAAATTCCTGCTGTTTACCAGAAAAAAACTCAGGTAGTCCTATCTTAGGCTCTTAACAGCGTACTCCAGGACAATTACTCACGTGCTGTTGCAGGCTGGCTACCTTTAAAGTTAACCCTTCCAAGTGTTGAGTAAGTTCTTTGACGCTGTTCATATTGAAGGACTCCGGGAGATAAAAAAAATTTATATATCCTTTTCCTTTTTTTTTTTTTTTTTATATATGTGCTGGCTGGACATACTCTTATGGGTCTGCAACTCAGGAATAGAGTGGGGGGGGAATCTGACCCTGCACTAGGACTAGACTCGATCCTTACAATGGAGCGGGCGACCTATTCCTTGCGAATAGACCCACTGACGATCCTAGTCTAGACTCAAGAGAAGACATGAAGTTGGGGAAGGGGATCCCTGAAAGATCTAGGGACTGGCAACAAAACACTGGTAAGCTCCTAGCAGGGAAATAGAGGAAGCTGCAGAAACAAAAGGAAAAAACAAAAAGACTAAGCAAGCAGAACTAGAGTTCCCAGAACTGCACAAAGTATAGCACAAAGCTATCCAGTCTCCTAGCCAGAACTCAAGCAGATTAACACTGATGTCCAGCAAGGACTGTGAGGCAGGTGCAGGGTAATAAAGGGTGATACAATCACCTGACCAACAACAAGTCCAACACCAGGGGAAAAAAAACAGCAGCCAGAAACAACAAGATGGCGGATGGTCAAACTGAATAGATTCTTACAGCGCAGGGTAAAAACTTACAGCTCTCCCTGAATACCCTAAACTGGTCTTTCTCTCCCGAAATTTATCAGGAAGGGATATCACAGGTTTTGGAGAGACCTGTTGTGAATGGGTTTGAGATGAGTTCTGAGCAGAGGCTTCCTCTGGTGGTTACAAGCGGTGCCGGTCTGTCCAGTGAAGATTGTGAGGACTGGGAATCAGGTGTTACTGACTGGTCTTATATAAGGGAGTCACCTTCCCATCAGGGTTGCCGGTGATCAATTGTTCTGGTCTGAATCCTTCATTCCTGTTTCCCTTGTAGCCTGCTGTGTCGTGTCTGCATCTCCTGCTAACAGATAAGACATTTTCTTCTTTTTGTTTTTTGTGCTATATTTTTGCATTTTGTCCTGCACTTCTGTGGGGGCCTTCAGGGTCCCCTCCGGGGGCTTTTGCCCTCTCAGTTTAGTTCAGCCACTGATGTTTGTACTTTTGCTTTTTCCAGTTTTTTCAGTGGCTGCTGTTTTGATTTTGTTACACCAGAGAACTAATTTAGGTGGAAGAGGTCGTGTGATCTCAGGCGTTTTTGAAATTAGTAGAGTTGGTGCTTTTCAGGGTTTTCTGGGATTGCAGTAAGTACCCTTCCTATCCTTTTCTATTTAGTTAGTTTGGGCCCCAGCGTTTGCTCATACTATTTTCTTTCTGTGTCAGTATTTCATCTTGTCTAACCGCCATTACATGTTTGGGGGCTTTCTATTATCTTTGGGTTCTGCTCCGGGCAGATAGCTTTCCTATTTCTATCTTTAGGTGTAGTTAGTTTCTCAGGCTGTGACGAGGCGTCTAGGACCAACGTAGGAACGCTCCACGGCTGCCTCTAGTTGTGGTGGTTAGTCAGGGTACTGCAATCTCATAGATTCCAACTGCTCTGGTGTATTGCCTTTTTTACCTGCACTCCTCAGCTACCGAAACATAACAGTATCACCGGCCCAAAATTTAAAATTGTATGGTACTCACAGAAGGGAAAAAATATTGTGAAAGAAAAAAGGTTGTCAGAGTTGTCAGAGATATTTTTCTGTTTGTGTTTTTTTTTTCCCTCTGTATCTCTGGGTGCTGGGGAGGATCTTTTCTCTCAATGGAGTTTGCACAGTTGTCTGGCCGTGTGGATCAGCTTGCCGCTGAGGTTCGGAGTATTGCTATCTATCTTGCTGGGTTGCCTGTTGTGGAACCTAGGATTCCCATGCCAGATTTGTTTTTAGGGGATCGAGCTAAGTTTCAGAATTTCAAAAATAATTGTAAATTGTTTTTTGCCTTAAAATCTAAGTCCTCAGGGAACGCAGCACAGCAGGTTCAAATTATCATCTCTCTCCTGCGCGGCGATCCTCAGGATTGGGCTTTTTCCCTGACACCTGGGGATCCTGTTTTGAGTGATGTTGATGCATTTTTTCAGGCTTTGGGGTTATTGTACGATGAGCCTAATGTCACTGATCAAGCTGAAAAAGCCTTGTTGGCATTAAATCAGGGGCTTTATGACGCTGAGTTATACTGTCAGAGATTCCGTAGGTGGGCAGTCCTGACCAAATGGAATGACGACGCTTTGGCAGCCCTTTTCCGGAAGGGTCTGTCAGATAATGTAAAGGATGTTATGGTGGGATTCCCTGTCCCCTCTGGTCTCAATGATTCTATGTCATTAGCGATTCAAATTGACAGACGTTTGCGTGAGCGGAGAAGTATGCGTGGAATAGTGTTGCCTTGTGAACCAGCTTCTGAACCCATGCAGTGTGATAGAGTGGTGTCTGGGGCACAGCGTCATGAGTTTCGAAAGCGCAATGGGTTATGTTTCTACTGTGGTGATGCCTCTCATGCTATTTCAGTCTGCCCTAAGCAGGAAAGACGTTTTGCACGCTCAGTTGTCTTGGGTAGTATTCAGACTAAGTTTTTTATTAACTGTCACTCTGATGTGCTCTCTGTCCTCATTTTCTGCTCAGGCTTTCGTTGATTCTGAAGCAGCTATTAACCTGATGGATTATGATTTTGCTAAACGTTGTGGGTTTCCCTTGATACCCCTACAGAAGTCTATTCCCCTACTGGGATCGATTCTACCCCTTTGGCTGAGAATAAACCCAGTTTTCTACTCAGGTGATAATGAGGGTTGAACCTGATCACCAGGAGTGCTGCAAATTTTTGGTTCTGTATAATCTGCATGACATTATCGTGCTGGGTTTCCCTTGGTTACAGTCTCATAATCCTGTTTTGGATTGGAAATCTGTGTCTGTAACCAGTTGGGGCTGCCAATTAGTGTTGAGCGATACTGTTCGATATCTAAAAATATCGGATCGGAATGGTATCGCCGATAGCACTAAATATCGTCGATATCCGATTCCGATACCGGAAGTCCCATGTAAGTCTATGGGAACCAAATATCGACATTAAAAAAAACATTCTTGCCTTGTTGGTTAATTGTACATGAAGGAAAACAACAAAGACTAATGTAGAATGTATTGGGGGAGGTTGAGGAGACAATAAAGGCATACATGTTTAACCCAATGCATTGGAATAGCATTAATATATTTTTTTTTGGAAATACGTTTGGATTGACTAACAAATTGACAATGTTGTTAACCTTTTTTCTATTTTGGCAAATATGTATGTTTCACAACTTCCATGCTCTTCACCTTTTTAACTTTTGCCAGTGCCACACTTTCTCCTTCATAATCTTCAGCAGCATCATCTTTCTCATCAAATTATTCTTCATCTTCACCTTCTTAATCTTCTTCTTAAACTTCTTGCTATTCATGTTTTTGTTTACATTACTCATATTGTTATTATTAAACTAATTAATCTTCTTCATATTCAAATTCTTCATCTTCTTCCTCTTCATCTTCTTCATCATATTCTTATTTGTGACAGAGATTCCTGTACTTGTAATGTGTAAAAGTATGAATTGTTCATCCTTCCGTTCTTGCTGTCACAAAAGATTTAAATTACAACAGTATTTGTCCGTGTTCAGTTTAGCCTGCAGCAGCAGGCATTTTCCAGGGGCACCACGAGGAGGAATGGACTCACCCCCATACACTGCTTAGTCTTCTTCTGCTTAGAATTTAGAGCATATATTTTGCTCTTCATTTTGGTCTTATACTTCATGTTCTTCTGCTTTTTGATCTTTTGCTTATTGTTCTTCTGTCTCTTGTTCTGTATCTTGTAGTTTGTCTTAACCTTCTTTGTCCTGTTGGTGATCTTCTTCTGGGTAATCTTTTATTTTTTCTTTGTGATGGTGTTCAGGCTGGTTGGCTTCATGCTCGTCGTCCTTGTTGTCGTCATCTTCTTGTGGGTGGTCTTTAAGGTCGTCTAATTTCCGAGAAACAGCTGACGTTACTGGAACCCTGACGGGTATCAGATGGAGCAAGAGACAATGGAGACGAGGAAGTAACCGAGGACAAGGAGAGGCAATGTCCACGAGTACCGTGACGTTACTGATGACAATGACACGGTTTATTTAAGCAAAAGGAGGTAACTGTGCTCCAAAGCACTACCAAGGACCAGCAGACGTTGCTGGAACTCGGATACGGAGATGGAGGCACCTAGGCCAAAGGCACTGGGGAGAACCACTTGACGGTACTGGACCCCGGACGGGTAGCAGAAGGAAAAGAGGCAATGTCACAACCGAGTACCAGCTGACGTTACTGTGACACGGTTACTAAGCAGAGGTACCTGTGCTCCAAAGCACTACCAAGACCAGCAGACGTTGCTGGAACTCGGATACAGAGATGGAGGCACCTAGGCCAAAGGCACTGGGGAGAACCACTTGACGGTACTGGACCCCGGACGGGTAGCAGAAGAATAAAGGCAATGTACAACCGAAGTACCGCGCGTTACGTAACACGTTACTAACAGGGGTAACTTGTCCAAAGCACACAAGGACCAGCAGCTTTGACTGATACGAGATGCAGGCACCTAGGCAAAGCACTGGAGAACCACTTGCCCGTATGGACCCCGGACGGGTAGCAGAAGGAAAAGAGGCAATGTCACAACCGAGTACCAGCTGACGTTACTGTGACACGGTTACTAAGCAGGAGGTACCTGTGCTCCAAAGCACTACCAAGGACCAGCAGACGTTGCTGGAACTCGGATACGGAGATGGAGGCACCTAGGCCAAAGGCACTGGGGAGAACCACTTGACGGTACTGGACCCCGGACGGGTAGAAGAACGCACCCATGAAAATGTAAGTTGACAGGACGCAAGCCGTCCGCAGTTACCGAATCACACAGTCCTACAGTGGGTGCTTATCCTATTGTCACAATGGAAACCGCCTTTATTTACATATCCCACAGCACACATAGGAATCACCTAAACTGCAGGCACCATAGAGTCGGCTAACCCGAATGCAACACGACAGCACAACTTATTGGAGGATAATTGACGTTCACACTGCCAGGAAACAGCTGTCGTGCTGTAACCAGGCTGGCCAGGAGTCAGTACCCCTGCCAATTACTTACGAGCAACAAATGGCGGTGTTGTAGCCCAGGGAGTAGAGTTCAGGTGGTAGAAAGATGAACATAACAGGAGACATGGAAAACGTTGCCAAACAGTTATTTAATCTGAAAACGGACAGGCAAATTCAGGTGAGATCCATGCCTTGTTCATTTTCAGAAAAGTAAGCCGGTCTACATTCTCTGAGGATAGTCGCATGCGATGGTCTGTTACTACACCACCTGCAGCACTAAAGACACGCTCAGATAATACACTGGCAGCAGGGCAAGCCAGCACCTCCAATGCATACTGGCTAAGCTCTGGCCATGTATCCAACTTAGAGACCCAAAATTTGAAAGGGGAAGAGGCATCTGGGAGTACACTTAGAGGGAAAGCCAAGTAGTCTGTCACCATCTTACGGAAACGTTTCTTCCTGGTGACTGGAGCCGTCTCGGATGGTGTAGACCTTGCTGGCGCTGTCACAAAACTTTGCCACATTTGTAACATACAGTTCTTGCCCTGTGCAGAGGCGCTGCTTCTGCTCCCTCTTGTTGTAGAGGTGTCTACACTGCCTCGACGCACAGAGCTGCTTTGTAAAGCAGTAGCAGCAGCAGCAGCTCTCTCGGCTGGAATGTACAACAGTATGGATTGAACCAGTGTGTCTTGGTACTCCTGCATTTTACGGTCCCGGTTCACCGGTGTGATGAGGGTTTGTAAGTTGTCCCGGTAGCGAGGGTCTAGGAGGGTGTACACCCAATAATCTGACGTGCTGAGAATGTGGGCGATGCGGCGGTCGTTTCTCAGGCACTGAAGCATGAAATCAACCATGTGCTGCAGACTCCCAACTGGCCAACAAAGGCTGTCCTCTGGAAGAGGCGTCATCTCTGTCTCCTCTGCATCACCCCACCCTCGCTCTACATACTGACTACAGCGTTGTGTACCTCCTCTGTAGGGATTTCTTCCTCCTCCATTGACTCCTCCTCCTCCTCATCCTCCTCACAAAGTGAGCCCTGCCCAGCCCTTTGTGAGGAACCACGTTTCGCTGACTGTCCTGAAGGTAATTGAATTTGTGACTCCTCATCCTCCACCTCTTCCAAAACCTCTTCCTTTAGTGCTTTCAGTGATTTCTGAAGCAGGCAGATAAGGGGGACAGTCATGCTGACTAGTGCATCATCTGCACTCGCCATCCGCGTTGAGACATCAAACGCACGCAAAACGTGGCAGATGTCCTTCATAGAGGCCCACTCAGTAGTGGTGAAGTGTAACGGCGCAAATTGCGAGTTGATTGCGCCTGTTGCAGCTGATACTCCATTACTGCTGGCTGCTGCTCACACAACCGCTCCAACATATGTAACGTGGAATTCCACCTGGTGGGTACGTCACATATGATGCGATGTTCAGGAAGGCGAAATCTGACTTGCAGAGCTGCAATGCGCGATCTGGCCATGCTGGAACGTCGCAAGTGAGCGCACTCTAGGCGGACCTTGTGCAGCAGTGCATCAAGATCCGGATAGTCCCTCAAAAAACTCTGCACGACCAAGTTGAGCACATGTGCCAGACATGGTATGTGAGTGAGGTTGCCAAGGCCCAGAGCTGCCACCAGATTTCGGCCATCGTCACACACTACCAAGCCTGGCTGGAGATTAGCTGACAAAAACCACACGTCGCTCTCCTGCTTGATGGCATCCCAGAGCTCCTGCGCTGTGTGGCTTCGATTCCCCATGGGAATTAATTTCAGTACGGCCTGTTGACGTTTGGCCACGGCTGTGCTCATATCGGTCGCAACAGGTAAGCGTTCACGGGTCCATGTGGAGGTATACCGTGACGGCTCGTGCAGTGATGATTCTGAGGAACTGGAGTAGGAGGAGGAATCAATGTGCACAGACTGGATTCCTGCAATCCTTGGAGTTGGCAGAACACGTACAGCGCCACTGGCAAGATCTGTACCCGGCTCCACAACATTGACCCAATGGGCAGTGAGGGAAAGGTATCGTCTCTGGCCATGGGTACTGGTCCACGCATCGGTGGTCAGGTGGACCCTGCTACTGACGGCGTTTAGTAGCGCATGTTTAATGTTTCCCTCGACATGTTTTTGCAGAGCAGGGACAGCTTGCCTGCTGAAATAAAATCGGCTTGGCACATTATATTGTGGGACTGCCAATGCCATAAAGTTCCTGAAACTGTCAGTCTCCACCAGCCTGAATGACAGCATTTCAAGGGACAGGAGTTTTGCAAGGCCAGCATTCAGAGCCTGTGCTCGTGGATGGTTTGCCGAGTATGGCCGTCTTTTATCCCATGCCTGTGTTACCGATGGCTGTTTTTTGTTCTGGGAGTGTGACGATGACTGTGAACTTGCTGCAGTGGGTGGAATAACAGTTTGTCTATGGACAACAGTGACCGAGGTTCTTCCATGGAGATCCTGTGAGGAAGCCGAACCAGGTGTGTGAGAGCTGGAGGTAGAGGCTCGAACATGACCTAAAGATGTAGGTGCTGCTGTAGGTTGGCCTACATCTCCAGTGTGTCTTTGTAACTCAGCTACGTGCTTTGTCCGTACATGTTTCCACATATTTGTGGTATTCAGGTTCCTGATATTTTTACCTCTTTTAACTTTTTGCTTACACAGCTTGCATTGAACATAGCAAATATCATCTACAAGTCTGTCAAAAAAGGACCACGCAGTGCAAGTCATGGGAGCGCCAATTTTGACAGTTCTAAGAGAACTGCTCCCAACAGGTGCCAAACTGGAGGCTACAGGCAAGCGAGTCTGCAGCCTACCTCTCCCTCCTCTTTGTACCGTTGGGACAATCTCTTCCTCAGAGCTGCTCCCACCACCTTCCTGTTGCTCACGCCATGTTGGGTCTCGGACTTCATCATCTCCACTACCCTCTTCCAACACCTGCTGCTGTTGGATGGTCTGGGCAGCACCATGCTCCACAAAACCTGGCACCTGAGTCTCATCATCATCATAAGATGCGTTCTGCGGTGTGCTGTCCATCGGCACTGGCTCACCCGCCTCTTCAGATTGAGAGAGACACAGCTGTTGCGCATCACTGCATACTCCCTCTTCTTCAAATTGCAGAATGCTGCTTGCCTGTGCCCGTGTTTGCGAGCCAACAGATTCTGAGAACAGAAGCAGAGACTCAGCTGGCTCCTGTACAGAACTCTCTGACTGCCTGGGCAATTTGACAGGCGGTGAACAGACAGATGGTTGCTCAACAGTGTTGTGTTCCTGAGAGGAGGTGGAAGGAATTGAAGTCGATGCATTGGCTGCCATCCAACCAACAACGGCTTCAATTTGTTCTTCCAGCAGCAGGGGGGCACGCCGAGCTCCTACCAAAGTGCGCATAAAGGAACGCTCATGGGTAAAACTGGTGGATGCTGTGTCACTGAGGGCGGCAGCAGCCACAGAATCCCCACGTCCTCTCCCTGCTGAAACTCCACGGCCACGACCACGTGCCTTACTCACTGACTTCTTCATCTTGGTAGATTGATAAAGAAAGTCAGAAAAGTTATAAGGCCTAAGTGTGGTTATTACGCAGAGACTGAAGTGAACACTGAAACACAACTGTTCACAATCTGTGAAAGGCTACTCCTTTGCTACTTCTATAGTGTTTGCAACCAATGTATTGTATACGGA
The DNA here is from genome assembly GCA_033576555.1 of Oophaga sylvatica. Classification (NCBI taxonomy): domain Eukaryota; kingdom Metazoa; phylum Chordata; class Amphibia; order Anura; family Dendrobatidae; genus Oophaga; species Oophaga sylvatica. Next base: position 14,901 of record JARQOD010006806.1, on the reverse strand, counting down.
TGGAAGCGCGTCACACTAATAGATTATATTTTAAATGGAATGGAGCAGAACCAATTGGAGATAAATGAAAAGGATGAGCCACTGAGACACGCTCAGCAGAGTACAAGCAGCAGTGCTTGAACAAGTAACTGGAGCGTGATGTGCACTCAAAAAATAAAAAACACAGACTGAAGTGAACACTGAAAACAACTGTTCACAATCTGTGAAAGGCTACTCCTTTGTCTACTTCTATAGTGTTTGCAACCAATGTATTGTATACGGATGGAAGCGCGTCACACTAATAGATTATATTTTAAATGGAATGGAGCAGAACCAATTGGAGATAAATGAAAAGGATGAGCCACTGAGACAGCTCAGCAGAGTACAAGCAGCAGTGCTTGAACAAGTAACTGGAGCGTGATGTGCACTCAAAAAATAAAAAACACAGACTGAAGTGAACACTGAAACACAACTGTTCACAATCTGTGAAAGGCTACTCCTTTGTCTACTTCTATAGTGTTTGCAACCAATGTATTGTATACGGATGGAAGCGCGTCACACTAATAGATTATATTTTAAATGGAATGGAGCAGAACCAATTGGAGATAAATGAAAAGGATGAGCCACTGAGACACGCTCAGCAGAGTACAAGCAGCAGTGCTTGAACAAGTAACTGGAGCGTGATGTGCACTCAAAAAATAAAAAACACAGACTGAAGTGAACACTGAAACACAACTGTTCACAATCTGTGAAAGGCTACTCCTTTGTTTACTTCTATAGTGTTTGCAACCAATGTATTGTATACGGATGGAAGCGCGTCACACTAATAGATTATATTTTAAATGGAATGGAGCAGAACCAATTGGAGATAAATGAAAAGGATGAGCCACTGAGACACGCTCAGCAGAGTACAAGCAGCAGTGCTTGAACAAGTAACTGGAGCGTGATGTGCACTCAAAAAATAAAAAACACAGACTGAAGTGAACACTGAAACACAACTGTAGTGTTCACAATCTGTGAAAGGCTACTCCTTTGTCTACTTCTATAGTGTTTGCAACCAATGTATTGGATACGGATGGAAGCGCGTCACACTAATAGTTAAATTGCATGGAGCTGCAAGAATTACACTGAAGGAAAAAAAAAAGAGTCTGTGAGTGACATGTGCAGATGCCTACAGACAGCGTTGCATGCAGAGCAAACTGCAGCGTCACCTGCACTCACACACACCTTGCAGAGCTGTTAAAACAACACTGCAGGCAAAAGTAAGCTTTACACAGCGGTTGGTGCTAGCCTGCCTACAGCACAGTACACTAAATCGCAATCTCTAACTGTCCCTCAGAGTCAGCACAGCAGCGTTCTGTCCCTTACTGAATTCACAGCACAGTGACGCTAAAATGGCGGCGGCGCCTTTTATAGTGCATTCTGACATCATTTCAGCATCCAATCACAGCCATGCCATTAGTTAACATGACCGCAGCAGTACAGGATGTGCCCACACTTCTTAGGATTCCTCATTGGCTGACTAAAATCATATTGCCTCGCAAAGAATTATGGGAACTTCCGATTCCGGTATCCGATAAGACGAAAATATCGAAACGAATTATCGAAAGGCCGATAGAGCTAATATCGGCCGATACCCGATATTTGCAGTATCGTATCGTTCAACACTACTGCCAATGTGTTAATACCAACACTCCTGTTTTTTCTGCCTCCCCCCAGGCTCAGGATGTTCCTGACTTTTTGATTGATTTTTCTGATGTGTTTAGCGAAAGTAAATCTGCATCCTTGCCTCCCCATAGGAGCTATGACTGCGCTATTGAATTAGTGCCGGGTAGTAAATTCCCTAAAGGTCGCCTTTTTAACTTGTCTGTACCTGAACATGACGCTATGCGGTCTTATATCAAGGAATCATTGGAGAAGGGTCATATCAGACCATCCTCTTCACCCTTAGGTGCCGGTTTTTTCTTTGTGGCCAAAAAGGATGGTTCATTAAGGCCGTGTATTGATTATCGTCTCTTGAACAATATTACTGTGAAATATCAATACCCGTTACCCTTGATTTCTGACCTGTTTTCCAGGGTGAAAAACGCTACTTGGTTTACCAAGCTTGACCTCAGGGGGCGTATAACCTTATTCGCATTAAGCACGGGGATGAATGGAAGACGGCATTCAATACCCCTGAAGGGCATTTTGAGTACCTAGTGATGCCCTTTGGGCTCACTAATGCTCCTTCCATCTTCCAGTCCTTCATGAATGACATTTTCAGGGATTTTGTGGACAAATTTCTGATTGTTTATTTGGATGATATCTTGATTTTTTCTAATGACTGGGACTCTCATGTGAAACATGTTCGAACTGTGTTCCAGATTTTGAGAGAGAATGCTCTGTATGTGAAGGGATCAAAGTGTCTTTTTGGCGTACAGAGGATCTCATTTCTGGGATTCATTTTGTCCCCATCTGTTATTGAAATGGACCCGGTCAAGGTTCAGGCCATCTGTGATTGGGTCCAACCTACTTCATTAAAGGCTCTTCAGAGATTTTTGGGTTTTGCCAATTTTTATCGTAAATTTAATGGTAATTTCTCGGTTATTGTTAAACCATTAACTGATTTGACCAGAAAGGGTTCTGATGTGGTGAATTGGCCTCCTGAGGCAGTCTCTGCATTTCAGGAACTTAAGCAGAGATTCACTTCTGCTCCTGTTCTACGGCAGCCTGATGTTTCTCTGCCATTTCAGGTGGAGGTTGATGCCTCTGAAATTGGGGCAGGTGCCGTTTTGTCCCAAAAAGATCCAGAGACCTCTAAAAGTAACCCTTGTGCCTTTTTCTCTCGAAAATTTTCTCCTACTGAACGTAATTATGACGTGGGTAATCGGGAGTTATTGGCCATGAAGTGGGCTTTTGAAGAGTGGAGACATTGGCTGGAGGGAGCCAAACATCAGGTGGTGGTCCTTACGGACCATAAGAATCTGTTCTATCTGGAATCTGCCAAGCGACTCAATCCTAGACAGGACAGGTGGGCCTTGTTTTTCACACGTTTTAATTTTGTGGTTTCCTTTCTTCCTGGCACTAAGAATGTTAAGGCGGATGCCCTCTCGAGGAGTTTCCTTGCGGACTCTCCTGAGTTATCTGATCCTTCTGTTATTTTGAAAGAGGGTGTAGTTCTTTCCGCCATCTCGCCCAATTTGAGACTTGCTCTGGAGGGGTGTCAGGAGGATAGGCCCGAGTGCTGCCCTGTTGGAAAATTGTTTGTCCCGGACCAGTGGAAGAAGAGTGTGATGTCTGAGATTCATTGTTCCGCATTGGCTGGGCATCCCGGAATTTTTGGTACCAGAGACTTGGTTAGTCGGTCCTTTTGGTGGCCTACCTTGTCTCGTGATGTCAGGGAATTTGTGCAGTCCTGCGGGACTTGCTCTCGCTCCAAGCCTTGCTCTCGCTCTAGTGGTTTGTTGATGCCATTGCCTGTGCCTAAGAGACCATGGACCCATATCTCTATGGATTTCATTTCCGACCTTCCTGTTTCTCAGAGAATGACCACCATCTGGGTAATTTGTGATAGGTTTTCCAAAATGATACATCTTGTGCCATTACCTAAGTTGCCTTCCTCCTCTGAATTGGTGCCGTGTTCCTTCAGCACGTGGTTCGTTTACACGGCATTCCTGAGAACATTGTGTCTGACAGAGGAGTCCAGTTTGTTTCCAGATTTTGGAGGACTTTTTGTTCTAAACTGGGTGTTCAATTGTCTTTCTCCTCGGCATTTCATCCTCAGACCAATGGTCAAACTGAGAGAACAAACCAGACATTGGAGACTTATCTAAGATGCTTTGTGTCTGCTGATCAGGATGACTGGGTCTCTTTTTTGCCTTTGGCTGAGTTTGCTCTTAATAATAGGGCTAGCTCTGCCACTTTGATGTCTCCGTTTTTCTGTAATTCTGGGTTTCACCCTCGATTTTCTTCAGGACAGACAGAGGCTTCTGTCTGTCCAGGTGTTGACTCTGTTGTGGAGCGTATGCAACAGATTTCGGACCAGGTAGTGGAGAGGTTGTCCCTCTCTCAGGAGAAGGCCCAGCGGTTTGCTAACCGGCATAGGACTGATTGTCCTCGGTTTAAAGTGGGGGACTTGGTCTGGTTGTCCTCAAAGAATATTCCTATGAGAGTAGCATCTCCTAAATTTAAGCCTAGGTTCATTGGACCTTATAAGATCATGGAGATTATTAATCCTGTTTCTTTTCGTTTGCTTCTTCCAGGGACATTTAAGATCCATAACGTGTTCCACAAGTCCTTGTTGAAGAGGTTTGTTGAGCCAGTGGTTCCTGCTGCTGTGCCTCCTGACCCTGTTTTGGTTGAGGGCAATCTGGAGTATGTGGTTGAGAAAATATTAGATTCTCGTTTTTCTAGACGGAAACTCCAGTATTTGGTTAAATGGAGAGGTTATGGTCAGGAAGACAATTCTTGGGTGTTTGCTTCGGACATCCATGCTAGGAGACTTATCCGTGCGTATCATAGAACTCATCTGACCGACCTGGTTGCTCAAATGAGGGTTCGGTGACCCCTCCTCAAGGGGGGGTACTGTTGCGAATGGGTTTGAGATGAGTTCTGAGCAGAGGCTTCCTCTGGTGGTTACAAGCGGTGCTGGTCTGTCCAGTGAAGATTGTGAGGACTGGGAATCAGGTGTTACTGACTGGTCTTATATAAGGGAGTCACCTTCCCATCAGGGTTGCCGGTGATCAATTGTTCTGGTCTGAATCCTTCATTCCTGTTTCCCTTGTAGCCTGCTGTGTCGTGTCTGCATCTCCTGCTAACAGATAAGACATTTTCTTCTTTTTGTTTTTTGTGCTATATTTTTGCATTTTGTCCTGCACTTCTGTGGGGGCCTTCAGGGTCCCCTCCGGGGGCTTTTGCCCTCTCAGTTTAGTTCAGCCACTGATGTTTGTACTTTTGCTTTTTCCAGTTTTTTCAGTGGCTGCTGTTTTGATTTTGTTACACCAGAGAACTAATTTAGGTGGAAGAGGTCGTGTGATCTCAGGCGTTTTTGAAATTAGTAGAGTTGGTGCTTTTCAGGGTTTTCTGGGATTGCAGTAAGTACCCTTCCTATCCTTTTCTATTTAGTTAGTTTGGGCCCCAGCGTTTGCTCATACTATTTTCTTTCTGTGTCAGTATTTCATCTTGTCTAACCGCCATTACATGTTTGGGGGCTTTCTATTATCTTTGGGGTTCTGCTCCGGGGCAGATAGCTTTCCTATTTCTATCTTTAGGTGTAGTTAGTTTCTCAGGCTGTGACGAGGCGTCTAGGACCAACGTAGGAACGCTCCACGGCTGCCTCTAGTTGTGGTGGTTAGTCAGGGTACTGCAATCTCATAGATTCCAACTGCTCTGGTGTATTGCCTTTTTTACCTGCACTCCTCAGCTACCGAAACATAACAGAGACCAATTGTACATTAGAGATTACTGATGTCACAGCCACTGCCGGCAGTGGGGGCTGTGGAGGGTCTTCATCAAGTTATTTATCTGACCCTGCAACTGATATTGTGATGACTCCAGACTCTGAAAATATTTCACCAGATCCTGTGTCATCTGCATCAAATTGCTACCTGGTCACAAAGCGTGTGAACAGGGTCCATTCCGGCGAAAAAGAAAAAATGTATTGGCCAGACGTAATGTGACGCTAGTCGCTTCTCACGGTCAAGTCGTGAGTCAGAGTGGTCAAAGA